>BPLR01016900.1:0-73647 GCA_021605095.1 Caerostris extrusa
TACAGAGATCTCAATTTTTGCAGAGACGAAAATAATTATCTAATTTTTAATAAGTCGATTTCATTAATATTTTATGATACATGGTTATATTAAAACTATCATTTTAAGTGCTTGCTTTTTTGTGTTAGGCAAGTAGTATTGCCTTTTGGGAGAAAAGCAATCTCAGATTTTAGCAACAAATTTGGCTGTGTTAACATAGATTTTGGCAACAAATTTGGCTGTGTTAATATAATTTTGGCAACAAATTTGGCTGTGTTAACATAGATTTTGTAACAAATTTGACGGTATTAACGCGGATTTTGGCGAAAGTTGTAGAAATGCTATCGTTAACTATGACAGTACTTTCAGAAAACTTCATAACAATGATGAAATGGAAAGGAGGGCTGTTTCAGTAATCGAAAATTGATTATCATTCTATATATCTATAATTCTTGTAATTAAGAATTGAAAACAACAGATTGTGATTGAAGGTAGGACTTTTGCTTTTTCTCCAGGCATTGAGTTTACCTTCTAAGAATTTATTCACTTCTCTCTTTACAAAAAGTGTCAAGACAATCTTTAGTAACTGTGACTGTTCAGTATAAAAGGGTAAAAATGGGGAAAATGGCTTGTAAAATGTACTATAAATAATACAGAGATCTCAATTTCTTGTAGAGATGCAAATAATTATCCTAATTATTAATAACTCGGTTTGATTAATATTTTATGATACATGGTTGTATTAAGTACCATTTTTAAATGTTTTTTATGTTTAGGCAAGTGCAGTATTGACTTTTAAGAAAAATAATCTCAGATCTTGGCAACAAGTTTGCCGATATTAACACGGATTTTCAAAAATTTTATAAATGCTTTATCATTAACTAATAATTAACAATTTCTTATCATTAAAATTGAAAACTAGTTGACTGTTAGTATAAAGTGTTCCGAAGGGGAAAATGGCTTGTAAAATGGGCTCTACTTAATACGAGAGATCATACTTTCTTGCAGAGGTGCCAAGATAATTATCTAATTTTTAATAAGTTAATTTCGTTAATATTTATGATACATGGTTATATTAACTATCATTTTTAAGTGCTTTTATGTTTTAACAAATGTAGTATTGCCTTTTGGAAAAAGGAATCTCAGATTTTAGCAACACTTTTGGCGGATTTAACACTGATTTTGGCAACACATTTGGCGATGTTAAGGTGGATTTTGGCGAAAGTTTTAGAATTGCTATCATTAACTATGACAGAGAGGTACTTTCAGAAAATTCCTTAACAACAATATAAATGGAAAGGAGGCTGTCTCGGTAATCGAGAATCAATTCAATCTGGGCAAATAGTACGATAAAAGTTGGTGATTATAGTAATTTGTGATTTGACTGCGTGTCGTTTGTTGTGGGTTTCCATTGCTTCTGTTAACTGGTAGCTAAGAGTTTAATAAAATCCAGTGTTTGCAGAAAATTTAAATCCAATTCATGGGAAATTTTTAGTCCACAAAATAGAAATCAAAGAATACAGTTAAATATCCTGTTTTTAAATTTTATGATTTTGTTAGAAGGTAAATATAGATTCGAAAGCTTTCCTTTGGTTTTTCTATTAAAATCTATAATCATTTTTAGAATAAAATAACCAAATTTAACTAATAAACGACTTCAATAAAAATAACTAAATATTTAAAAAAAAAAAAAAAAAAAACTTATAAATTATATTTTGTTGTTGATATGTTGTTGTAATTTTTTTCCATGTAGGGGTGATTGAATAATATTCAACATACTTTATGTAACATTTTGGTAAAGATTTTTGTCCTTAGTATTGATTTTGGAGTTAAATGCATACGTTAACAGAGTACAAGTGAGCAAAAAATTCTGTATTTTTTTTTTTCCTTTTTATTTAAATTAGTTAAAATATTAACAGCAAAGTTATAAGATAATTTCTAAAAAATATAACTAAAATCGGCTGAGTCAATAAAATTTTAATTTTTAATGTAAGGGAAAAACGTATAATGGTAATCTTAAAAACTAACTATAGAATTTCAAACGACTTTCTTTTCTTGAATAAACAATTTTATCATTTTTCACTTTGAAATAAAATTGTCTTTGCTTTCACTAGACGTTCTTTTAGAAAAAATCTCTTGAAATAAATTTAAATATATTCTTCTTCTTCAATGGCGCAACAGCCCCATGGTGGGCAAGGCCATCTGCCCATTGGCAGATTTCAAGACAGGAATGTTTTCTTTTTACAGGGGGTAGGGTTGTCAGCTCTACGCTCAACGCTCTACAGTCATATTAAACCAGGACCTCCGGTTTAAAGTGGATTCCGGAGCCCCTACAAACATCTACTCGAACACGAATCCTGTAGCACCGAGCACCAGAATAAATATATAATATGTATAAAAAAAGCTCCCGAAAGAAATTAAATAAAAAGCCCTTGAAAAATTTTAAAAAAAAAAAATAAACCATTAGCTCGTGAAATAAATTTAAAAAAAAAAATTAACCAATAAGAACAATGGAAAATCATCCAGAACAAATAAACCCCGCTCATCAAAACGGTAGAAATTTGAAATTCCATCCACAATATTAATAATTTATTTATTAATATTAATTTTATTGTTTATTAGGAATTGATATAATTAATCTGAAATGAAGGTTTTCATGTGCTGGGATTTGAAGTTATATCCAATATAGCAGAAATTTCTTAGTTAATAATAAATCTTTTTGATTCATGCTTTTAGTTAATGTCTATGTATTTATAGTAAAATGTTCTTTGAAAGAGGAGTAATAGATAATATACATTTTCCGACAATGCGGTACTACTCAAATGGCGACACTCAACTTTTGTACTCAGTGACAACACTCTACTTTTGTTCTTTTGAAATAAAGCTCTGTAACTTGAAGTACGTTTGGAGTCGTCTCTGAACTTTCACGTCTCTTTTACAAGTTTACGTCTTTCTCCCAACTTATCCATTAGGCCCATTCGTGGAAATTCTAAAGAACTGGGAGATAATGTTTTCCAGAATAATTCATCAAGACTTTGGGAGTAAATTACTTGGCATTCCCATATCGTATGGGAGAAATCCAAGAAAAGTCCAGACATTCCATGGCAATGAGAGGCATTTTGTCCTTACCAAAGTCAAGCTTATTCGTTTTTTTAATTCTGTGAAATGCATATCAAAAACAAAAATCTAATTTAGGTAAACTCGGTCTACCCTATCTCTGAGTTACTGAAATCAAATGAAACCATGTGTATGTTCACTACATTTAGATTTTAATCAGAAAAAGCGTCTTCATGATAGAGAAATTTATTCAAGTTTTTCAGAATTGCTAAAATTTTATTTAAATTAAGTACAATTACTGGTCAGATTCTCCAAAACTGATATTCACTATGTCTCATAATAATAGTAGCAGTTGATAAATTTGATTTGTCCGATAATAACAGAAGCAAAAAAGAAAATAAACGCAACATTAATTATCAAAGATCTAGATTAAATTAAAGAATAAATTAAAATTATTTCTCCTAATATTCATTTTGAATTTTCAATAATTTCCTTACTGCATTTTAAAACTGTAGGTAGGATCCCTCGTCTGCTAAACTTTACTTCCCTCATATGCGTAAGCTTAAAATGAATTACATCTTAAATGTATTATTTTCTTATTTTTCTTATTCTTTTATTCTTCTATTTCTAGTTCTTTTATTTTCTTATTATCTTATTTTTCTTTTTGCATTATACCACTGTGTCCAAAAAGTAACACCACTTTTCAATTTAAAATAACCGAGGCTTAAGGAATTTCAATTTTTCTTTCTTTTTTTTAGGTTGATGGCACTGTCCTTGACATCTGTGTGAAATTTAACGTCAAAATATTCATTAGTGTTTGAGTTACTTGGCTTTGTGAGACGCAAAAATTGATTCCGGCCATTTTTGAAATGTCTGAATTAATTGAGCAAAGAACTTGCATTCAATTTTGTTTGCGGATGCGTATAGAATTTGGCAGAAGGCATTCGGTGAGAGCATTCCTATATCGGAAAGAAATGTTTTAGAAGTGGTATAAACAGTTCAAAGAAGGCAGAGAACGTGTTGAAGACGAAGAGCCCTTTGGTCGACCATTGGCTTCAATCGACGAAATTTAATGCCCAAAAAATTAAAGATTTAGTGCTTGCAAACTGGCGATTTACAATTAGAGACCTTGCTGATGATGTTGGAATTTCATTAGAAAAGGCGAAAAAAGGCGGTCAATTTCATTTTGGGCCTCAAAAGCATCAAATCTCGATTGGTACAGAAAACACTGAATGCGGTGTCGGACTGCATTCAATGTTTTTGGTACCAATAAAGATTTGACGCGTTTGAGGCCCAAAAATGGAATTGATTCTTTGAAATTGCAACATCGTCAGCAAGGTCTCTTATTGTAAATCGACGGTTTGCAAGCACCAAATCTTTAATTTTTAAGACATGAGCTTCGTCGGTTGTGGTTGAGGGTCGACCAGAGGACTCTTTTGTCTGCAACGCGTTCTCTGCCTTCTTGAACTGTTTATACCAGTTCTAAACATGTCTTTCCGATAGAATGGTCGCCTGAATGCCTTCTGCAACATTATATACGTTTCCGCAAACAAAAGTTAATGCAAAGTTCTTTGCTCAATTAATACAGACAGTTCAAAAACCGCCGGAATCAGTTTTAGCGTAACTCACACACTAATGAAAATTTTGACGTCGCATCTCACAGATGTCAAAAACAATGCCAGCAACCTAAAGAAAAAAAAATTGAAATTCCATAAGCCCCGGGAATTTTAAAGTGAAAATTGGTCTTACTTTTGGACACAGTAGTAAGTCTGAAACGCAATGCAATTTTTTTCTTTGCCCTGATGTGGAGTTTATCATTTAACTTCATTAGTCACAAATCTATATAGGACGTGTAGTTAATCATCTTTTTTCATCACACTTTCACCAGGATTAATAACGAAAGAAGAAAAATTGAATGATTGATCGTTTTGTTTGCAAAAAGAATTGAAATATCGTTACTTTTTCTCAATCGGTCCAGACAACGAACTTGCTAACTTACAAACACGAAAAAATAAAAATAAATAAAAAAGTACTTCACAATTCAATGAACATTCTTAAAGCTTTTAGACAAAGACAAGAAAAAAAAAATTGTGAAGACATTCGAGAAATAACCAGGCTAATAATAATCCAAAGAAAATAAAAGTACTATTTATTTTGAGAGAAATTTTTGATTAGTAATTCAATTAATGAGATGAATTTCTTTCATCTCTTGAGACGCATGATTAAGTTTTCATAATTTGTTTTAAAAAGAAAGAGCAAGTTAATAAGAGGGCTTTTATTTCTGCTTTCCGACGGATAATTTAAAATCTTCAGTTTTATTAAAATAGAATGCGAGATGAATACGTAAGAAACAAACAAAAGAATAACAAAAAAAAAAAAAAAAAAAAAAAATATTTTTCGAACTTCTCTATTTAACTTTTCAAAATTGCTGGCGAATATTTTCTCTGATGTTCATTAAAATATTTCTCTGCTTTAATATTCTGGGCTGAAAGGAAATTAATCTCAGCAATAGTAAATGACTAGATGTCAATAATATGAATAAGTAACAAAGTCCGATAATTAACAAATAAGAGGATGGAGCTTAGACAATATTAATTAACTTGTTATTTGCAAAGCACGGATGAAATTTAACATTTCTTTTTGTAACACTAAAAGGAAAGAGTTAATTGGAATATACTAATAAAGTGGAGGATATTGATTCTAAAATGTAAAGCATAAAAACAATTCGTATAGTTTCATGTACTGAAAAGCAATATTTAACTCTCTCAAGGCTGCATTTAATTATTTTAGTTTAGTAATTAAACTGAAAAATAAATGAAGTAGATTTAGATAATTTTTTTTAGAGCTTATAAACTTGGCAATATTTAAAACACTTTTCAAGGTGTTATTTATTTCTGAAAAAAATGTTAAGGATGCCAATTTAGAATAATTAGAATAATAATGGCTAAAATGTTATTTAATTAATCAATAATTTTTAATTTAACATTAAAGGGAAAGAGTTAATTGGAATATACTAATAAAGTGGAGGATATTGATTCTAAAATGTAAAGCATAAAACAATTCGTATAGTTTCATGTACTGAAAAGCAATATTTAACTCTCTCAAGGCTGCATTTAATTATTTTAGTTTGAAGTAATTAAACTGAAAAATAAATGAAGTAGATTTAGATAATTTTTTAGAGCTTATAAACTTGGTAATATTTAAAACACTTTCAAGGTGTTATTTATTTCTGAAAAAATGTTAAGGATGTCAATTTAGAATAATTAGAATAATAATGGTTAAAATGTTATTTAATTAATAAATAATTTTTAATTTAACATTAAAGGGGAAAGAGTTAATGGGAATATACTAATAAAGTGGAGGATATTGATTCGAAAATGTAAAGCATAAAACAATTTGTTTAGTTTCATTCACTAAAACGCACTATTTAACTCCCTCAAGGCTATATTTCATTATTTTAACTTGAAGTAGTTTAACTGAAAAAAATAAGTTAAGTAGTTTTCGATAATATGTTAGAGTTTATAAACTTGGCAATATTTAAAACACTTTTCAAGGTGTTATTTATTTCTGAAAAAATGTTAAGGATGTCAATTTAGAATAATTAGAATAATAATGGCTAAAATGTTATTTAATTAATCAATAATTTTTAATTTAACATTAAAGGGAAAAGTTAATTGGAATATACTAATAAAGTGGAGGATATTGATTCGAAAATGTAAGGCATAAAACAATTTGTTTAGTTTCATGTACTGAAAAGCAATATTTAACTCTCTCAAGGCTGTATTTAATTATTTTAGTTTGAAGTAGTTAAACTGAAAAATAAATGAAGTAGATTTAGATAATTTTTTAGAGCTTATAAACTTGGTAATATTTAAAACACTTTTCAAGGTGTTACTTATTTCTGAAAAATTTTAAGGATGTCAAATTAGGATCGTTTAGAACAATTAGAATAATAATGGTTAAAATATTTCATTAATAAATAATTCTTAATTTAACAATAAAAAAGAAAGAATAATGGATATTGATTCTAAAATGTAAAGCATAAAACAATTTGTTTAGTTTCATGTACTGAAAAGCACTATTTAACTCCCTCAAGGCTGTGTTTAATTATTTTAGCTTGAAGTAGTTTAACTGAAAAATAAATTAAGTAGTTTTAGATAATATTTTAGAGTTTATAAACTTGGTAATATTTAAAACACTTTTCAAAGTGTTACTTATTTCTGAAAAAAAAAATTTTAAGGATGACAAATTAGGATCCTTTAAAATAATTCAAATAATAATGGTTAAAATGTTATTTAGGTAAATAATTTATTCTAAATTTAACACTAAAAGGGAAAAGAGTTAGTTTGAAAATACTAATATAGTGGAGGATATTGATTCTAAAATGTAAAGCATAAAACAATTTGTTTAGTTTCAAGTGCTAAAAAAAGAAATGTTTAACTCCCTCAAGGCTATATTTCATTATTTTAGCTTGAAGTAGTTTAACTGAAAAATAAATTAAGTAGCTTTAGATAATATTTTAGAGTTTATATATTTGGTAATATCTAAAACACTTATTTAGCCGATTACACTTTTCAAGGTGTTATCAATTTCTGGAAAAATTTTAAAGGTGACAAATTAGAATCCTTTAGAAGAATAATGGTTAAAATGTTATTTAATTAATAAATAATTCTTAATTTAACACTAAATGGAAATATTAATGGATACTGATTATAAAATGTAAGGGATAAAACAATTTGTTTAGTTTCATGTGCTGAAAAGCACTATTTAACTCCCTCAAGGCTATATTTAATTATTTTAGCTTGGAGTAGTTTAACTGAAAAATAAATTAAGTAGTTTTTAGATAATATTTTAGAGTTTATAAACTTGGTAATATTTAAACACTTTTCAAGGTGTTACTTATTTCTGAAAAATTTTAAGGATGCCAATTTAGAATAATTAGAATAATAATGGTTAAAATGTTATTTAATTAATAAATAAGTCTTAATTTAACCGTAAAGGGAGAGAATAATTAATATTGATTCTAAAATGTAAAGGATAAAACAATTTGTTTAGTTTCATGTACTAAAAAGCAATATTTAACTCCCTCAAGGCTATGTTTAATTATTTTAACTTAAAGTAGTTTAACTGAAAAATAAATTAAGTAATTTTAGATAATATTTTAGAGTTTATAAACTTGGTAATATTTAAAATACTTTTCAAGGTGTTACTTATTTCTGAAAAAAATTTAAGGATGTCAAATTAGGATCCTTTAGAATAATTATTGTTAAAATGTTATTTAAATAATAAATAATTCTTAATTTAACACTAAAGGGAGATAATAATTGATATTGGACACTATTTAACTTCTTCAATGATATATTTAATTATTATTTTACCTTGAAGTAGTTTTATATCATGTTTTAGAGTTTATGTACTTGGTAATATCTAAAAATATTTTTAAACATTTATTTAGCTAATCACACTTATCAAGGTGTTACTTATTTCTGAAAATTTTAATCAAATTTTAAGGATTACACATTAGGATTATTTAGAATAATTAGAATAATAAAGGTAAAAATATTATTTAATTAATAAATAATTCTAAATTTAACAATAAAGAGAAAGAATAATGGATATTGATTCTAAAATGTAAAGGATAAAACAAGTTGTTTAGTTATATGTACTAAAAACAATATTTAACTGCTTTAATGCTATATTTAATTATTTTACTTTGAAGTAGTTTAACTGAAAAATAAATTAAGTAGTTTTAAATAATTTTTTACAGTTTATATACTTGTTAATATTTAAAAATTAGCTGATGATTATTAGCCATTTAGCTGATTACACTTCAAGGTGTTACTTATTTCTGAAAAAAATTTAAGTATGACAAATTAAGATTTTTTTAAAATAATAAGTGTTAAAATGCTATTTAATTAAATAAATAATTCTAAATTTAACTTAGGAAAAATATTATAAATACTCAGAAATTTAATAAAATTTGTAATTACTAGTAGTAGAACTTCATTCATACGTTTGTAAAGTGTTGCAACATTTACAAAATACTTAATAACTTATTAATTTTGTGATTTTTTTTTTTGTAAAATGCGATACAGCGTTAATTGTAAGTAATTGAAATAATTTGAACAATATCAATTTATAATAACGATGCAATAATTTAGAGATTTTCATTTAAATATCCAAAATGCTACTTATTCCATATAAAATATGAAAAAATTATGTTATATTTTTTAGCAAATTAAAAATAAAAGCTATAATTTTAAACTATGCAAAGCCTGCAAAAATGAAAAATTTATTTCAAGTAATTGCAAATACTCGTATATTTACAGACGAAATAAAAAAATGAATAATTAAATCTAGAAAAAGAAAATATAGCAGTGTAATAATAATAATAAAAACAGAAAATAAATAATTGCCAGTAGATTCGAACCACTACAAACATCCATGTTACCGTCGGGACTCGAACCCGAAACCTGTGGTACTGAAGAACGCTAGTCACTCGACCCTCAGGTCCCAGTATTGATCTTTTCTTAAAAAACCCCAGTTTTTCCTTATTTGAGTTAAGTCAACTTTTATGAAGCCATGAAATTCAATACATTACAAAACATGCATGGCTAATATGTAGGCAGGGAATTGTTACTTTAAATCTGTATGCTGGAATACCCTCCGTCGTATTTGAGGTGGAAGGAAGGAGGGCGCAAACACTATCCATCAACAGTATCCCTGAGAGTGTTAATTTAAAATTATAGTGGCAAAATGTCGGTGCAGTGTAGCAGATTCTTCGTGATGCTCTCTGGATAACGCTGAATCTGCTAAATTTCTACCTTCAAATTGCAAATGCCTTGAGCCAAAGTGCCCAGAATTCGAAAACAAGAAATAAATACAATAAACACATAATTATTTCACAGACAGACAATAAATATGTTTTAGGGTGATAATTTGATCCCTCATCTATACATATGAAACAATTTTTAAGTAAAAATGACTTCTATTCTGAGAACTAATAGTTCATTAAAAGTTTTCAGTAATCGCTAAATCATATAGGGACTGAAAATTATATCAACAATTTGTGTAAAATATTTCTTTTCTTATCCCACTTGGTAGACGGCAATTTCTAGACCAAGTAAAAAAAGAACTCATGTGGTCTCGTAGAAGAAGGGGCAATTTCTGTTGTGATGGAGCACCTGTGAGTAGAATTCTGACTTGACTCAGTAACACTGACTTTTTACTGTCAGTTGTCAGGGTTGTCAGTTCTACGCCCAACAGTCATATTAGACCTGGTTCTACTACTTAAAGGGGATTCCGAACCACTACAAACATCCATGTCACCGCCGGGACTCGATCCTGAAACCTATGGCATCGAGTGCCAGAACACTACTCAATCGACCATTATGTCCAGTGTAAATTATGTGACTAATCCTCAGTGTTCTACAGTGAGGGATGGACAACCCATGAGCAATCTACTCATGGATGGAGGGGAAAGGAGCAGCTTCTGCTGTGATGGTGCACCCGTTGGTAGAAGTCTGACTTGGCTCCTTGACGCTCTTACAGTCATATGAGACCGGAACCTACGGCTTAAAGTGTATTCCAAACCACTACAAACATCCATGGCACCGCCGAGTCTCGAAACCTCAAGCCACCTGAAACATGTAGCCCCGAGCGCCAGAGCGCTAAACAATCAGACATTTAGGTCCTTGTGTAAAATATGAACTTGTAATATGTATTTTTGTACGAATATACGTAATGTGTATTTATGTATCTATGTATGTAATATGTATTTATGTACATGATATATAAATATTTAATTCACATCTGTAATTTGTAGATTAGTTAATAATAAGTGTTATCTCCTCCAATTACAATGCTGTATAAATATTAACTAGATGCACTTGATAGTAACCACTAAAAGATGCATTTAATATGAATTTGGAAATAAATTTCAACTGCACAAAAATAAACCCTATATGGTGTAAGTGGGTCGATTTCAGAATATAGAAACGTGACCAAGTAGCAAAGTGCCATCTAAATTTCCATGGCATTTTACAAATGTTTACTACAGACTATTAAGATACTCCTTGATCTTTCATTCTGGGACAAACTCCATTAATACAGCTAACCAAACTAATCTGTGTAGTATAAATCAGGCAGTTGGATTAGTAAGGAGTTATTAATGAATACTAAACCTGCAAGGTACAACCTTATTATTTGGGCAAGTAATTTTATTTTTACCTTTCACGTGTATTTATTGTATTTATCCGTTATCCCTTTGTATACATTGGGATGATTCATGATCTAGATTTGCATAATGGTGCATGTATGGGGATATATTATTGAATTCCATGTATTCTTGTTGTGATGCTCCCAGATGCACCAATTAGTCTTCCAAATAGTTAGAATAATACAAATAATTAACAGTAACTTACAGTACAATTAATGACATAAAAGTTTCAGCGACTAATTACTATAATTCGAATTAAAGAAAAGAATAATGTATTCCGTTCACACTTGCTACTCAGGTAATCTGTTACTTATTTCTCCAAAATACTTTCTTCTTAAGGTTTTGATGTTGTAACCTAAACTAGAATCTTATTATGCAATAATTCAATACTCGAAATCAATTTTTATATATCATTAGAATAATATATTTGAAATATTATACTATATAAGTAATAAATCTTTTAGAGAAATGTTATTTTGTTGATTTAAGATGTGAACAGTAATTAAAATCGCTATTATTTAATAAATATTATTGGCATTTTGTAGTTATTAAGTACATAGTTGTAAAACTACTAGTAATATATAAAAATAAATAAAATCTTTTTAATAACAATAAAGTAATTTATTATAAAAAAAATATAACCAAAAATTTGTTTCATTAATCTCTTTAATCAATAGAGTAAAACTCAATAGTTTTTTTAATAGCATTTCTATTAATCATGAGTATTTTACAAATTGTTTAATTTTATATATAACCTGTATTAGATTAACTTATGTATATGTACATATCCTATGCTTATTTAAATATGCATCTTTATCCATGCATGATTACACAGGTGGACTTTCATATTTAAACATACATATACAAATATGTCTTCATAATCATAAACATAAACAGTCGCATACATACTTCATAAACATACACAAAGTTTAATGTGATTTTTCAAAAAGATGGTTTTGAAATGCAAAAGGCGAACATGAAATGTAAAGAGGGGAATTTGATTTGCCTAAAGGTGAATTTGAAATACAAAAACGGAAATGTGTTTTGCAAAAATATGAATTTGAAACTCAAAGGTGAATTTGAAACTTAAAAGGGGTATTTAAAATGCAAAAGGCGAACATGAAATACAAAAAAGATAGATTTGAAATACAGAAAGGTAGATTTAAAATTCCAAAGGGGAGCATGAAATTCTTAAAAGGGTAATTTGATAAGTAAAAGGGAATTTCAGAGCTAAAAGGTATATTTGAAATGCAAAAGGGAACATGAAATGCAAAAAGGGAATTTTATATGCAAAAAGTTAGATTTGAAATGCAAAAAGTGAATTCATTATTAAAAAGGTGAACATGAAATGCGAAAAGGGGCAAAAGTTGGATTTGATAAGAAAAAAGATATATTTGAACTGAAAAAGGGGACATGAAATGCAAGAGGTGAACATGAAATGCAAGAGGTGAACATGAAATGCAAGAGGTGAACATGAAATGCAAAAAGGAAAATTTGATTTGCAGAAAGGTAAATTTGGACTACCAAACCTGTATAAAATATAAAAAAAAAAAAACTCTTAAAGAATAAAGTAAGTACGTTCATAATTAATATTTTTTTAATGTAATTTCAAAAAGGAGGACGATAAATGTCTTCATTTTTTGTTAAAATATTTATTGAAGTCATTTACTTTCATTTATCAGAAAACTACGCTTTAATTACGCTACATTTTGTATCCTACATCAGATAAAAAATTTATTTATATTGAGAAACATATTAAAAAATTTATATGCCTTAATTTCGTATTTTACAATTCTGACTAATGCTATAAAAATAAGATTCGATATAATTTCAAATAAATCTACAATAAAAATGAATTATATAAAATTATTTAATACAAAAATAATCAAAGAAGGAAAGAGAAATAACTTAATAATAAACCAAAAATTTCAACCAATATGGTTCTTAGACCATTGCATGCGATCTAATATTTACTTTACACGAATAAAATTATTAACTAAAATGTTTCCTCTTTTTCTACTAAGTAATAACCGAGTTTCGGTTTTTGTACTCAATCACTACATTATTTAGCAAAAAAATTATTAATCAAATGCGAATGAGAAATATCACAGTGAAAGCAATTTGGTTCTCTACAAATCTTAGCCTGCGTTCTATTTTTAACATTACACGAATAAAATTATTAACTTATAGTGAAACAAAAAATTCGCCCTCAATTCGATAACTACACTAACCGATTTTTTTTGCGTGCAGTCATTAGATTATATAACAATTTTTTTTTAATCAAAGACCGAGAAAGAAAGATTACCGATTTATTTACTTTGATTTTTGTTTTCTCGTGCTTCCTATTTAACCTTATAAAAATAAAATAATGTTTAATGCCATAAAAATCCTTTCTAATTTAGTTATTACAAGATTGTGTTTGGAGTTTTAATTAGATTTATTAAATAAAAAAATATCGCATTGAATAAAATAATATTTCTATAAATTTGATTGCCCAACTCATGGTAACGCTCGCAGATTGTGTGCAGGAAGACTTTGGTTTGAATAAAATGGCGATGTCGGTTGCAGTTACTACTTTCAGAAATGTAATGTAAAGCGTGAACAATGTGTGCAAATCGTCTCACATCGATTGTCAGACTGCCAGCTGGGAGTTTTCGGGTTTCCTTCCATACGACCCGTAAATACGGGGAAGTTACCTCTAAAAGTTCTCCCTGAGAAGGCAATGTCCTAACATCATCACTTGTTGGCTAATAGTTTGTGGCAAACATGAGTGGACATGAGGCCGACTGATGTTCAATATAAAAAACCATTTGATTTTATGTAGACCTTCGCGGCAGTACATTTTTCTATTTTACATCAGTGGTTTTCAAATTGGGGTCTACGGTCCTGTGAGATTCACCTACTTGAAATTTAATTAATAGACCTATTTGATTTAAGTTTCAATTGATTAATTTAATTTCTGTTGAGTTGGGAGTTTAACAAATAATTTGATGTTAAGAGGGTGATTTACTATTTAAAAAATGTTTTTGAATTGTAGTTTTACGTTGTGATTTATTTATAATTTTTATGAATGTAGTCAATTGGATTTTTTTTTTTTTTTATATAATCAATATATTTATGGTACTATAATTTTTTTTTTTTCTGCTTTTTTTTTTGCCTTCATTTGTATATTTCCTAAAAATTAAACTACAAAAAATTACCATATATTTCCGAATGTAAGTCAATCTGTTTATAAGCCGAGAATGCGATTTTCTACAGAAAATTTACCTAATTTCAAAACCAGGATATAAGCCAAATAATGTGCATTATTTCGCCAACGTCAGATTTTCGTTTTGGGAACCAATATCACATGCAAATAACTAGTAATATAAATAATTCCGAAAATAAAACAACTCATTTTTATAAAAGGAACAACTCATTTCATTAAAATTTTCTTTTTCTTGAACTTAAGAAATATAAACAAAAGAAATAAAACATGCTAGATTTAGCGATATTTGGCTATTTGTCTTTTGCGGCCGGCTAACGGAAAAGTACCTATGTTTTTAGGGAATTATGGGATCCGTATATAAGCTGATTTCTGCGCTTTAGCTTTAAAAATTTTCTAAAAATTCTCAACTTATACACGGAAGTTAAAATTTAAAAACTCGTATTAACCATTTTATTTGATTAACCAATTAATATAAACTTCAGCAGAAAAAGTTTAAGTATTATCTATTGCGATGAAGATTTAAAAAATAATTAACAAATACATCTTTCATTTAAATCCAGAGTTTCTCTTGGATTAAAATTTAAAGACTTAGATTTGCCCTTTTTCTGAATAAATAATTATTAAAAATATTTCATTAGAAAGTACCCTATATGTTAAACATAGTTAATTTAAATTTTAAAAGGGTTCATCTGAAAAAAAAAATTTAAAGAGATAAAACAAATAAGAGCCATTGTTTTAGGGGTAACAAAAATATTAATCTCCACTCAAACAAAAATCTATTCTCTTTTCGATAACTACTAGTATAATTACAAAGTTTTAGATTTTGCTCGCAATCCAGAAATGTGGTTGGGGGATGAATCCAAAGCGCTCTGGGCCACAGGTTGAGGGCAGTGTTGTGTGTTGGCAAGAATCCAGAATACCCTGCCATCCCACAATAAATAAAATATTCGCCCAATCTTCCATTCTCTGACTTTTAACTCATCCGATCAATGTAAACGGAGCTCAAGTGCATGGGTTCGATCAGTTGGTATGGCTAAAAGGGTGGCAGATCACAGCAAGAAGAATTTCGACATGCCTTGACCTCCATTTCCAATTGTGCTTTGTTTCAAGCATTACAATGAGATGCTCGAGTACATACATTTTATTTCGGAGATACTACCTATCCCAAGAACTGTTTTTGGTGGAATTTTTTTTTTTATGTTTATTAGATTTATGTATATTGAATCTTCCAAATAACTTTAATGTGGTACATTTTCTATTTTATTTATAAAAGCATTAAAATATAAATATTATTATTTTTGCAAGTTAAAAACATTATAAAAAAATTAGAAATGTAAAGAATAAGATTTTAATTAGAAAAGAATTTAGATTCAATTTTTTTTTTATGTAAATTTTTGTATTAAAATGTATTCAAAAAGTTATTTTTGAGTATAATAAATGTCTTAAAAATGCATATTATATATAGTTTAGAGGTTATATCTATAATAAAATACTTTATTTATAGATTTATTTTTAAAATTAGTTTGCTATTTTCTTTTCTTGTTATTTTACCTGTCTAAAGAACCCCAATTCAATTTTTTTGCTAATTTAAGTATTGCTGTTATTATTATTGGTTATTTCATGATGTTTAGAAAACATTTGATTTAATATTTAACTTGTGATTTAAATAATAAAATTAATTCATTAATTTTAAGAAAATTTTAAATTAATGCGTTAAATCGTTTAATCATTAATAATAATCAATTAATGCATCAAATGTTTATTTCATTTACAATATATACCTTTTTTGGGATGCTTTTTGATTTTTTTCTATCATATAGCCCTGATTAAATTTTCTATTAAATTATATTTAACAAACAATTTTTGAATTTAATAAATGTCTTAAAAGTGTAGATTATCGTTTGAGATATTGTAATATCGATAAGAAACTACTTATATAAATAAAGTAGTTTCTTATTTATTTTTAAAAATAGTTTGCTATTCAATTTTTGTTGTAAAAACTTTATAAGAACCCCAATTAAATTTTTTTTTGCTAATTTAGGTATTGTTTTATTATTATTTTTTATTTTATGATGTTTAGAAAGCATTTGATTTGATATTTATCTCGCGATTTAAGTAATAAAAATAATAACATTAATTCATAAATTTAAAGGAAAATGTTTAATTTAATGCATCAAATAGTTTAATAATTAATAATCATCATTTAATGGAACAAATGTTTGTTTCATTTTACAATGTATGTCTTTTTTATGATGTTTTTATTTTTTATCATATAGCCCCTGATTAAATTTTATATTAAAATATATTTAACAAACTATTGTTGAAAGTAATAAATATCTTCAAAGTACATATTATAGTTTGAGCGATTATAATATCTATAAACTACTTTATTTATAGTTTTATTTTTTAAAATTAGTTTGTTATTTTATTTTTATTGCAAACATTGTGTAAGAACCTTTATTTAATCTTTTTATTTGCTAATTTAAGTATTGTTATCATTATTTTTAATTTATGATGTTCAGAAAGCATTTGATTTGATATTTATTTAGTGTTTTAAGTAATAAAAAGAATAAAATTTATTCATAAATTTAAAAGATGTTTAACACATTTAATAAATCAAATGTTTATTTAATTTACAATATATGTCTTCCTGTGGGATGTTTTTAGATTTTTCTATCATATAGCCTCTTATATTTTAAACAAGGTATCCTTTTTAAAAATTTGGGTTTCATCCGTGAGAGTGTTTTGAAATTGATTCTCTTGGGTGCATTTTCAAACGTTGAAATCATTTGATATATTTATTTCGAAAATATTTTATTAAGTTAAATGTAGTTTTTTCATTTTCATAATTTTGTATAATTTATAAATTAACAATTACGATATTATTTCCCATAAAAATAATTTTAAAATAAGAGTTTAATTCTAAAATAAAAATTATGAACTAGCAATGAAAGGACATCGAATAAAATTTTAGGTAATTATTTACTTATTAAGGTAATTAAAAATGATAATTTGTATGAAAGCATTAAAATTTAATGAATTAAACTTTTATTAAACAGAAAATTGTTTAAAGCAATTCATATTCATAAAAATGTAATTTTTATTCATGCATATTTTATTCATCAGGGAATATATATAAATGTATTCTGTTAATGGTTAAAGTTATCGGAAAACTTTAATTACCGATTTATATTTATTTACACTAAAAAAGAAAAAAATATTTATATATATGTTAGAGTTTAAAGCATTAGCCATTTTCGAATATAATATTACACAGTAACTTTAACCTTACACAATGAGTAATTAAATTTAAATTTTTTTCAAATTTTTTTATAATATTATATTTTATATAATTTAAATAAATATTTATATATATGTCAGAGTTTAAACATTATTATTTCGAATATAATATTACACAATATTTTTAACCTTAATGGGATTTACACAATTGAAATATATATGAAAAAATATTGAATAAACTAAATTAATATTTTCATTTAAAATGAATTAGAAACATATTTCAAATAATGCTTACGGAGTTTGCAAAGTAATAAAAAATATATACTAAGAAATAAATCATTACTCAAGTGATATAAAGATTCCATTGAAGTATATATATATATATATATATAGAGAGAGAGAGAGAGATAGACATAGATATAGATCGATTGATAGATAGATAAATAGATATAGATTTTTATTTTTATTCTTTAATCCTTTTCTTATACGAATTCGATTTTGTTGGGGGAGGAATGCCCTATAATTTGTTGCTTTGAAAATCAAGTAGAATAGGGATATATTGTTACAAAATATCTCGCATCGAAGGTTGCTCAGGTTGCTAAAGAATTCCGATTTTTTCATACCCTACAACATGAAGTTACAAGAATTAATTAATGAAAATCCAGCCAAAAAATTCTCTCCACATTCCGTTCTAGGCCATGATATTGACAGATCTCAGAATGTTTTTAAACAATTTTTTATATTATAATCTGTTGATTTAAACATAAATTTCAATTACTGATTTTCAAATAAAAACTTTCTATTTAGTAATTCTCAAAAAATAACGTATTTAAGTTAATATAAAAAGATAAAAAATAAAAAACATAATTATATGTTTTATTACAGTAACTTACTAAGGCCTCCTTAAATCCTACGAAGTCTGATTTTTTTTAAAAGAATTTTATAACAACTTCAAGCCAATGTTTTCATTCAAAAATTATGTATTTGTTAGTAAAATTGGTATATAAATACTGGCATGAATTACTGTCTTATAATATCTAACTAATTAGTACATTGTCATTTAATATTCAATATATCGATAGAGCAAATTTAAATATTCAATATATTTTCTGTCCTGATTTATGTAACAGATATTTTTTATGATATTTTTTCCATTTTAAATTTTTTGTATCGCAAATTTAAATTATAAATATGTTTTAAAAAATTATTTTTCATCATTATAATTAGAATTTATAAAAAAAATAACAGAATATTAACATAAAATAACATAATAATAAAATTTTGTATCACTAATTTAAATTACAAATTATTTTGTTTTTAAAAAATTATTTTTTTCGTCATTAAAGTTATAATTTTTAAAAAAAATAAGATAAAATAACATAATAATAAATTTTAGTATCATAAATTTAAATTGCAAATATGTTTTAAAAAAATATTTTGCCATTAAAATTATAAATTATAAAAATAATTATCACTCTTTTTATTATTTTACATAAAAATTAAAACCTAAACACATTTATAGAGCTTCTACATGATCAGAATCTAATTTTAATCTTATAATAAATAATGGCAAAATAATAAATAATAATTAAAAAAAAAAACTTTGGGAAAATTCAAACAGGTTAAAATATTTACCAAGCAAACTTAACATAAATTAAAAGTACCTTAAGGCTTTTATTAATTAAAAAAGAGTAAAAAGATAAATAAATATTTCTGAACATAATAGAAGCATATAAAAATCTTTCTTCGTAAATATTAGCAAAATACCACACAAATGTTTTAAGTTAAATATTTGCAGAATGTCTCACCTTGAAATTCATCTTAAAACTTATATGCTTTTGGTAGTAGTTAAATATCAAACAATGTTAACATAAAACAACGAAAATATACAGTTAATATATATGAAGTAAAATTGTAAAATTTGTTTTAACTCATCGCAGAATTATATTAATTTTTTTCGTGCTGTTTGAATAGATTTGTAGCCATGCTGTTGTCTCAAATTAATAGTTAATTTTTAAGTAGATGTCAAGAGTATGGCTTTTAATATATAAATTATTCATTTTTTAAGGATTATTGAAAATTTGCTATAAGAATTAATTCTGAAAAATAGAGAGAATATTTAATTACTTATTAAAAAAAATTAATTACTAGAATCTTAAGTGTTCGTTAAAATTAATTTTTTTATAAGATCTAGTTAAATTTTATGTCAGTTATGATAATTTAATTTTTCAAAGCTGTAAATATTAATATTTAATTTTTTATTAAAAAAGGCATTCGTATAATTTTATGTAGTTTTTCTAATATTAAAAATCTATATTTATTTTCGCCCGAATTTAATTCGATTATTTTTTAAGAATTTAATTCTATTTAACTTCCTTTATATATTTATTTTTATGCTGATTTCATTAAAAACAAATTTTACTATAATAGGCTACATTAATAGAATATTAAATAAATATTTCATGATAAATTGAAATGTAATTCTACAAATGAACATAAAAATGCAAATATTTATAAAAAAATAATTACACCGGTTTCCAAAAAGTTCATTAATAAATTGAAAATTTATGATAACTCAAAAGTAGGCAAATAAATTGAATGAAACTTGGTCGTAATACATATTACACCACGTGTAACTTACACAAAAAATGTTTTATATAATATTTACATTTTGAGATATCAAATGAACTTGAAGTGTCCTACATTTAGATATACAAATTAAATACAAAAAACAATTTCCTCAATAGAAAGTATGATCACCCTGAACAGCCTTACAGGCTTGAAAGCGATGTCTTATGCTGTTTTATGTTGTCAGTGGATTGCAGGGATATCAAAGTAAAAAACACATAAAGATCACATAAAGCAGTTTTTCTAAACCCATTTATTAATTTGGGGGAGGAAGTTAAGAAGTCAGAAACATGCCTCCTGAGAGCGTCCCAGACATGTTCAGTGGAATTAAGTCAGAAAAAAGCGTGCTGGCCATTTCTTTTGGACTGTCGTTTCTTTAAGAAATTCGTGCTTAAAATGACAATGTAAAGGCAGGCATTATCTGCTTACAAAACAAAGGTATAGCCAACTGCAGCATCCTACGGACGAACAATAAGATTCAATGTGCTGTCTTTCTTTATTTTGAGCAATGTGAGTTTTTATGTGGCAAAGGAAAAGGAGTTGTGTTCACCTAAATACATTTCCTCTCCCCATACAAGAACACTACCTCTTGCATAGGTGCATATTAGAAGGAAGATATCGAGTATTTGTTTCCCACCGACTGACTGGACGGAGGAGGCGAAATTTTAGATGCATTTGCGTGTAGTATGGAAGACTTCCATAGCAGCTTAACTGTCGATGCACATACACACAATCACCATAGAGTATCGTCATTTGTGAAAGCAATGACTGCAACGAACTCCACCAGGGGTTTCAAATATGCACCCTTCTGCTCCCTAGTACGCGCACGTACTACTGAGCCCGAGTTGAATATTTAATTATTAATTTTAGTTTTTAATTTAACTATTATTTATTTATTAAAAAATCTAGTAGTATACATCGCAATCACCATAGAGGATCATCGTTTACAATGTGTAATCGTTTTCAAAAAAAGTTATTAATTATTCATTTTAGTTATTAATTTTATTATTATTTACTTCTGAAAAAATTCTGCCAGTGTATTTCAGAAGGAATTTATTTGGGTTACCATATATTGCTCTCTATTTGAAATATATTGCCTTTATACATTGCTTGAATAATACATGCTCTATTTGCTTTCTATTACTCTCATTTGCTCTCTGATTTGAAATAAAAAAAAAATACTCAATTTGCTTCTTAATAGAAAAAAATATAAATTTTTAAGAATACATAAAATTAGACTTGGCTATGCATTAAGTGTTAATATACACAAATAATAATACAAATACTTTTATTTGCATGAAAGATATAAGTGGTCTAAAATAAATCTAAAGTAAATAATAAACAAAAAGTTTGATTTCGTAGAATTTCCCAAGTGGATCAGAGTAGTATACTCACAATCACCATAAAGTCTCATCGTTTGCGAAAGCAGTGACTGCAACGGACGCCACCAGCAAATTCAAATCTATATCCTTTTGCACACTAGTTGCGCGTTACCACTAGACCACGAATTGGACTATTTAATTATTCATTTTAGTTTTTAATTTTATTATTATTTACTTCTGAAAAAACACCTATCAGTTTATTTTTGAATGAATTTATTTAGGTTTTCTATATGTTGTTGTTCTAATGCAGCTGGCAATACACAGACAGTTAATCTTTATGCCATAAGCAAGGCTGCACAGCTGTTGCTCCTTTATCACTACCCAGGGGCACGTGTAGCTTGAAGATATGCTGCGGACGCGAGTAACACTTCCCCAGAACGCTCTACGATCGTATTAGATCGGGACCAACGGCTTAAAGTAGATTACGAACCACTACAAACATCCATGGCACAGCCGGGACTCGAACCCGAAACATATGGTACCAAGCTCTAGAGCGCTAGATAATCGGCCATCAGGCCCCTAGGTTTCTATTTATAGCTCTCTATTTGAAATACATTTGCTTTCTATTTGAAGTAAAAAAACAAGTATATATCGCATTCATACTGTTTATAGATATATAAGTATATATCTATAAAAATTGTTTTTTAAAATCAATTCCTACTTTTTTTTCACTATATTGCAGAAAAGTCCTTTACAAATAAAGTTGAAATTTTCCTCTTACATCTAGCGCCATCTATTATTAGATACATTCAACTTAAATCTAAAAAAAAATATATAATTAATTAATTAAATTTAATTAATCAATCAATATTTGAAAAACTGTATTAACATCAAGTATCATCTACTACAAGTTCAAAAAAATGTATTTGAACTTGAGTGGATGAATAAAAGTATTTTATTAACGATTTAAAATTTGAAAAGATATATATAGAGAGAGAGAGTGTGAGCTAATAGTAGGAATTGAAAAAATGACTCAATTTGCTTCTTAATAGAAAATATAGATTTAAATATACATAAATTAGCCTTACATATGCATTAAGTGTTAATATACACAAATAATAAAACAAATCCTTTATTTGCATGAAAGATATAAGTGGTCTAAAGTAAATCAGTAAATTATAAACAAAAGTTTGCAAGTATTCTGTTTCGTAAATCCACTAGGTCCCCACCCTGATGGTTAATATACACAAATAATAAAAACAAATTTTTTATTCGCATGAAAGATATAAGTGGTCTAAAGTAAATCAGTAAATTATAAACAAAGTTTGATTTCGTAGAACCCACCCCACACCCTGATGGATTGTATTCTGTTCAAAGATGTCTACCTTTTTTATTTTTAAAACCACTAGGTCACGAGTTGGAATATTTAATTATTAACTATTAGAAAATATAGATACATAAAAATTAGCCTTACGTATGCATTAAGTGTTAATATACACAAATAATAAAACAAATTTTTTTTATTTGCATTGCAAGAAGACTAGGTCACGAGGTGGATCTAGAAATAAAGCTAAAGTAAATTATAAATAAAACAAAAGTTTAATTTCTAAAGTAAATTATAAATAAAAGTTTAATTTCGTAGAATCCACCCACACCCCAGATGGATCCAAGTAGTATGCTACCAATCACCATAGAGACTCATCGTTTGCGAAAGCAGTGACTGCAACGAACACCACCCAGAGGATTTAAATATGCACCCTTGAGCGCTCACGTTACTACTAGGCCACGAGCCGGACTATTTAATTATTAATTATTCATTTTAGTTTTTACTTTTATTACTATTTATTCTGAAAATAATTCTATCAACGTATATTTGAATGACTTTATTTAGTTTTTATATATTGCTCTCTATTTGCTTTCAATTACTCTCTATTTGATGTAAAAAAAATTACCCAATTTGCTTCTTAATAGAAAATATAGATTTCTAAGTACAAATGAAGTTATGCATTAAGTGTTAATATACATAAATAATAATACAAATGCTTTATCTGCATGAAAGATATAAGTGATCTAAAACAAATCTAAAGTAAATTATAAACAAAAGTTCGATTTCATAGAATCCACCCCACCCCCAGAGTGATCCCAAGTATCCTTTTCAAAGATGTGTTCTTTTTTATTTGAATCCACCCCTCGATCTGTGATTCATCGAAATGGAGTGAGTGAAGAAGTGCATTAAGTAAATATATTTATCCCACTTAAGCTCGTGCATGCGAAACACAGAGAAATCTACCTTTCGCAGTGGCTCCACCAAGTTTGCACGCGAAAGGGCATTTTGCTTAGCAGCGCTCGGCGTCTGATGACTAGAACAGACGCAAAAAGTAATTGTATGTCTGCTGAGCAAAAAAAAAAAAAGTTTTCTTTCAGGGAAGTGCTAGGCATGCTATTTTCTTCTAAGTATAGGGTAGAGTGGGATATGTTGTAGAGTTTTTTATTTTTTCTGATCGGGGAAAAAAAAAGTCTCCCGAAAAGATTTTAAGTACGTTTAGTAGTAGAAGTAAAATGAAATTTTATATTTAAATTGAAGAGTTAATAAAGAGTTTTAGGGTGTTCGGGAATATTTTTTGGGGAAATAAGTTAAAGTTATAGAATGTTAACGTTTTTATTAAGTACAGAAATGATTTTTTAAAAGAATATAAAGCTTTTATGTTGGAAAAGTTTAAAAATTGTTTTTTTTTTTTTAAATGAATTCGTAATAAATTTATTTTATTTAAGATGCCTTACTGTAATAAATTTTAAACAGTATTTCCACTATCAAAAATGTTTCCTACAATTTTTGTCATTATTCTTTTTTTTTTCATTTGATTTTAGTTTGTATTATGTTTTTTTTTTTATTAATATGCTTATTTTTTATTTAATTAATAAATTTAGAAATCATATAATTCAAAAAGATTTGTACAAAATGGTATTGAAATTAAATTAAAATTAATTCAGCCTTCAGTTTTCTAAATCCATGTGTTGTCTCAAAGATGAAGCATTATTTTGTCTGTTATTTATCACTATAAATGTAAATTTAAATTTTCATTACAGTAAGGAATTTATTAAATTTACATTAAAGTAATGAATAAATTTAACACTTCAATACTTTTGATTCTAATTATTTTTTAAATGTAATTTAGTTAAAAAATTCAAATGGCAATATATGTGAATATATTTAATAGTTAAAAGTTTATGATGATTATTTCTGTTACTCTCTGAAGTTTATGATGAGAAATTTAATACCTGTTTTTGTATTAAATTGTGGTAATTAAATCATTGTTTACATATTGTAGAAATTAAACATGATATGGACATTGTAAAAACTTAAATACTTCTTCTAAATGTTTATAAATAAATATATCAATTAAACATTTATTTAACTTAAAAATAATATTATTACTATTATTAATAAAATTAAAATAAAAATTATTATTAATATTAATAAAATCAAAATAAAATTATTGCTACTAATAATAAAATTAAAATAAAATTATTACATCTATAAAATTATTAATTATACAAAAATTAAATTATTACTACTATAAAATTATTAATTATACAAAATAAAACTATTACTAGTATTTATTCTACTTTAATGCCAGTGCTAAATTCTGATCAATGGTTAAACACTTTAAAGATGATTCTTAGTTAAATATTATTTCTTCCTATATTTTATGACTGAAGATGTAATCTTTAAAAAAAAAAAAAAAAAAAGAAATGCTGAATTTCAACTGCTTTAAACTTTTTTTCTCTCCAAATTACACGACGAGTGACAAGAAACGATTAACATGATTGATTACTATTTCATCTGGAGAACTGAAATTATTCTCCCAATTTTTAAACTTTCATAACAATGAGTCATCAATAAAAAGACTTTATCGTTGTTGCTTCCTTTCCAACACGATACATTTAAAGCTATATTTAACAGCAAGGTTTTATTATATAGTTCAAGTTGTTTTGATTTAAACATAAAGGGATAGTACATAGAGAGATGATGAACCAATTTGAGAGCAAGAACCAGGTTGTGTTGTTTGTTGTTTCTTATTCCACTTGGTCGACAGCAACATCTAGACCAAGTCCATAAACCCATGTGTTTTTAAACAATGACAAACCTCTCCAGGACTTGAGAACAACTGGCTCTTCTGGCAACCAATGTAAGTCAAGATATGGGCAGCAATTGCTTGAGTCAAGCTACATTTCGGGCAAAGGGGACTAAAGCCCTACACATGATGTTGAGCACAAAGATGACCACTGTGGAGCCTATCAAGGATCTTCTACCAGTCCCAACTAAAAGCAGCACTAGGACGGTTATAATCATACCACTCATGTAAGGGACCTTTCACCAAAAGGAGTTGATAACTAATTTGACCCTAGAGCAGGGATGGGCAAACGGTCGCGGCCAAAAATCGGAAAAAAAAAGTTTGGCGGGCCAAGATAAATTTTTGTAAAATTTTAAAACAATATACAAGTATTACAATTTAAATATGTTAATGAGATGAATGAAATTGCGATTCCATGAAAAAGTTTCTTATATTGAGGTTCGAAGTGAGATGTACTGATTTTAAGGAACGAGGCGAAATGTTCATCTGTTAGTCTATTTCTGAAATAATTCTTTCTAAGGTTCATAGTTGAAAACCCTTTTCACATATATAAGAAGAAGCAAACATAGCACTGATTTTCTGGGCGCGATATATTAAATTTGGGAAACTTACTTTCGATAATGATTTGTAAAACTCTAACTTTGGCATATTTAGAAACAATTGCTTGTGATGATTGTTAGATTGCAATTCAATTAATTCAACCTGAAAAGCAGACCTCACTAATACGTTGAAAGGCATGGTAAAAATATCCAATTCTGTTTGTCTGTACTAGCTATTTCCGTCAATTTATGTTTTTGTAGAGCAAAAATAGAGAAAGCAAAAAGATCATCAGTCCAAAACAAAACAGGAAGAAAAAAATAATATTTAATCAAAGTAGAAAAGGAGGTGGATATATAATGTATAAATATACATTTTTTTTTAATTTACCTCGGACCGTAGTTTGCCCATCCCTGCCCTAGAGGCAAGCTCCGAGAGAAAGAGAGAGAGACATCATCAGTAGAACTCTTAAGACTGTCCTGCTTGGCCAGCTCTTCTGCAATCTCGTTGTCGTAAACACCCACAGGAACAAAAAATGCAACTTCTTTTTGACCTTGACCTTACCTGATTGTTAATCCTGAATATTAAACTATGTCTTCAATCTATAAATAATACTGCATAATACTTT
This sequence comes from Caerostris extrusa, assembly GCA_021605095.1. NCBI lineage: Eukaryota > Metazoa > Arthropoda > Arachnida > Araneae > Araneidae > Caerostris > Caerostris extrusa. Next base: position 26,954 of record BPLR01016900.1, read on the forward strand.
CCTTCAATTTTACAAACATACAGTAATTAATTTTTAAGCCATTAAGCATCTATGAAGTTGCTGATAATCTGATGAAGTTGCAATTATTGCCCTTTTATGAAAAAAATAAATAAATTTTCTTCAATGTTTATAAAACAATTAGCTTAAATTTCATAAAAATAAAAAATTATATTTCATAGATCCGGATTCGGGTCCCAGTTATAATGCGCAGCTAGTTTGCAGGAAAGCAGTGGTTGGATTCCGCTGAGACATTGCAGTCTCTGCTTTCAGAAGCGAGATGAATCAATGGTGATGTATGAGTAATTCGCATAAATATATCGGCTTCTTGGTGCAGGCTTTGATCTTCCATGTGACTCGCAAATGTTGGATTCTTTTCCTTTGAAAGTACCCCAGGAAAGCCTCCATTCATTCTCTACCTATCAGTTCATGATTTATATGTATACAATGTTCGAAGTATAAAAACATATTGGTCTATTTAAAAATCATTGTTAAATTGTGATTAACCTAAAAATGTGATTGATAATACTTAAATATTTTGTCTTTCTGTAATTTTAAAACTGAAATTACAAATAGTAAAAAAGGTAATCGCTCCCTTTATTGATATTATTATTAACTGAATCTGATTTTTAACAGAATTTTTTCCTTCAAATTACATGACGAACGACTCTGCGACGATTAGTGTGATTGATTACTACATCATCGAAAGAACTGAAATTATTACTTCTCCAATTTTTGTGCTTCATAGCTTTGAGTAATCAATCAAAAAGATTGTATCATTGTAACATTTTTATGAACCGTAGTTTTAAAACTATATTTAACAGCAAATATTTCAGTATGCTATTCAGGTTCTTTAGATTTAGCATTGACAGAATAAGGCATTTAAATTCTTAATTCAGGCGCTACATAGCAACTTATGCGCATGAGTGGCAACTAACATATTTGTGTCTATGATAATAAAGACATTTTGATTACGAATCCTGAACAGAATCACGAATAACTACTTGATTGATTTGATTACGAATCACTACTTGGACTTTTATTATATATCTGGTAGAATTTTATACGTGTATCTATCTATTCTAAAAGACTTTGCTAAATTACTTTTAATAGTCACATAATTTGTATAATAATATACGCTTAAATATTTAATTTTAGTTTATTCAAGAATTTTAAAACCAAAATTTCATGAAAAGAAAAACAATTTGTTTCGTACTAAAGACAACTATTTTGTAAAAATACTAAAGTAACTATTTTGTAGTTAATTTTTTTTTTTTAACATCGGTTGACCACGTGTTCTGTTTATATATGGCAAGAACAGCCCATTGTTGGCGATGATGAGAGGAAATTGCCTTCCCAAAACCACTTTTATAGGTATCTGCCCGTATTTTGTGTGTAGTATGGGAGAAAAGCCGGAAAACTCTCATGAGACAACCTGACTATTGATGCTCTTCTCGTTGCTCACTGGTAACATGGATAATTTTAGTCGTTTGTCCATAGTGGTTTGTCGCTATACGGTCATTTTATGCACACTTTGGGCTAATTAGTCAGAGACCTACAGTTTAACGTGGATTCCGAAACACTAACAAACATCCATGCCACCGCCAGGATTTGAACCTGAAGCGTGTAGTACCAAATGCCAGAGAAGTAGCCAATCGGCCATTAGGCCGCAAATCTGTTGGTGGGGTCTTTGCGATAGCTATTGTGGAAAACACGATATCGATTGTGATAGAAAAAGTGTCTTGTATCGATATTCAGGTTTCTTGATGTGAATTTTCCAGGTTTTCTCTCATGGGAACACACAAATGAAAGGCAGCTATACTTAAAAGTCCCTCCCTCCCTCACCCGTCCGCGGACTGTGGATGGTATACATATAGTATATGAAACAAAAGTTGGTAGGATTATAACTCTTTTTCTTCAAGTTACGTGTCAAAACTCAAATTTGTCTAAGATCATAGCTTAAAAGCCGTAAAAAAGCCGTGTCAAAGGCCGTAGCTCAAAAAATCAGAATTTGTCGAAAAAACATATCCAATTCATGATTGTAGAATTGAAATTATTTTTAAAAATTTAAAAAAATTTTCATAATGATAAATCACCAAATTTTATATTAAAATAATTGCCAATTGTAGCAATGCAATATTACGGCAACTTCTTCCAAACCATTACATTCATAAGCATACTAAAAAGCAAATGTTTCAGTATGTAATTCAAGTTGTTTCGATAATACCGTTGTATTTAACATAGACAGAGCAAAGCATTTAAATTCTTAATCCAAGCGCTACATAACGACCTGCACACATGAGTGATAACTAACGCATTTGTGGCTATGAGAGTGACATCCTGATTACGAATCATGAATATTATACTAGGACTGCAGAGTAGAGCTCCATCTCCCTGGTAGAATGTTACCTGAGTACATAAAACTATGAATAATATATAATGCCCGAGCTAAAGGGGTTACATCGAACTCGAAGTTAACATAGAAATTGTAATTTACGAACGCGCCATTTGAGAATTTCGATTTTTATATTTAGCTATCGCAGAGAAGTGAATATTTGTTCAGCCAGGGACAGAATGCAAATACGAAACAAATTAATCCACCATCAGAGTTCTTTGAACTGAAAATAGATTGAAAATATCTCACTTTGAGTGGCGTCTTATGCAATATCGATTCAGAAAGAACGAAAATACTCGAAAGGATGATAGCTTATGATTTTCCTTCCAAGTTGTTTGTGGTTCTCTCCAGACAGTTTTGAGGCAAAATGGGAAGCAATAAAACATTTATTTGGCTAGCAGAAAGAGTTTTAGATTCAGTTAACCCAGAGAACGGATCTAAAAGAGCGGAGGGCTTTGATGTTATAGTTTATAGAGTTTTAACGTAAATATTTATATGCAAGTTTCAAAGGTTGCAGGTGCTATTTACAAAGTTACTTACTCCATAAAATGTAATTCAAAATGTTATGCGCATTAGCAACATTTTGTCAATGTAACATTTTTTGAAGGTTATTTCATATTCATTCATAAATATTATAGTATATTTTTTAGATTGAAAAATGAAGTATTGCACGATAGGGATGTTCAAACTTTTTACTTTTTCAATTCCTCTTAACAAAGGGAAACATTAACATGCCTTTAATTTCTCTTTCATTTATATATTATTATATATTTTAATTTAATATATATTATTTATTATATTATTTATTATATATTATTATATTATTTATTATATATTATTATATTATTTATTATATATTATTATATTATTTTTGTCATATACCAGCAGATATAATCCGACATTATTTGTTAAAATAAAACATTTTTCAGTTTTCGTAAATTTTATTAAAAAAAATATCTCTACAGAATTAAAGGTCGGAGATATTAAATAACTAACTTTATTATAAATTAATTAATTAATACAACGATTAAGACTTACAGATGATTAATTTTTTTTTTTCACCATTAGTCTATTAGCATAAATTTTAAGAATATAATGGAGTTAAATTGAAAAATAAATTGCACTAATATTGTAAATTCCTACCTTAAATTTTTTGCAATGACTTAAATGATGTCACAGTCCCTCACACGCCCTCTAGTGGAGTGAAAATCTTATGGCATCAAAAACAAATAAGGCTTTTTAATTAAAAAAATAATTAATAATATTACGTCAGTAATTTTGGGTTTCAATATTTAGTGCTAAATAATAAATTCAGAGAAAATAAGATTGGACTTCTAAATGTTATAATTTCTAAGTTATGCTGGAACTTGCACACATACATATATATCCATTTATACATGTATAAGTAACTTTATCAATATTAAAATATTTAAAGTGTTCAACTGCACAAATCTGTAGTGTAAAATATTTTCTTGAGATATAAAGATATCTAACAAATATATCAATCATTTTAAGAAATTAATCAAGTATTTAAATAAAATGGGGCCATATTTAAATACCATGATTAGCAAGCTTTTCAGAAAATTATATATTTTTCAAAGTGTGACTTTTCTAAAATATTGAAAAATATTTTATCTCAGCTTGACACTTGATAGTTAGCGGAATCAGGAAATTCACTTTCAAATAAGTGCATTGTTATGGAATTCTGAAATAAACATGAATATATTTGTTTATTTCACAAGATTTAAATTCAAAGATAAACAAAACAGATCTGATGATTTTAAATAAAAAAAAATAAATAAAATAAAATAAAAAAAAAAAAAAAAAAAGAATTTCTGTATCTAAAATAGGCCATTCCTTACCAATCCCAAAAAATATTAATAATTATTAGTAATTTACGGATTATCATAGCTTAAACACAAAGAGAAGTGATTAAATTTTTATCTGTAGGAAATATGCAAATAATGTAAACAATAATATATATAAACAAATTTCTGTATCTAAAATTGGTCATCCCTTACCAATCCAAAAAAAATAATAATTATTAGTAATTTAAAGATTTTGATACCTTAGTCTCAAAGAAAGGCTTTGTCAAATGCTAATTTATTTTATAATTAATTAAAGTGATTAAATTTTATCAACAGGAAATACATATAAGCAATAATATATAATATAATAAATATAAACAAATTTCTGTATCTAAAATTGGCCATCCCTTACCAATCCGAAAAAAAAAATAATAATAATACTTATTAGTAATTTAAAAATTTTGATACCTTAGTCTCAAAGAAAAGCTTTGTCAAATGCTAATTTATTTTCTAATTAATTAAAAGTGATTAAATTTTTATCAACAGAAAATACATATAAACAATAATATATAATATAATAAATGTAAAGCAAATTTCTGTATCTAAAATTAGCCATCCTTACCAATCCGAAAAAAATAATAATAATTATTAGTAATTTAAAGATTTTGATACCTTAGTCTCAAAGAAAAGCTTTGTCAAATGTTAATTTATTTTCTAATTAATTAAAAGAGATTAAATTTTTATCAACAGAAAATACATATAAACAATAATATATAATATAATAAATATAAACAAATTTCTGTATCTAAAATTAGCCATCCCTTACCAATCCGAAAAAATAATAATAATTATTAGTAATTTAAAGATTTTGATACCTTAGTCTCAAAGAAAAGCTTTGTCAAATGTTAATTTATTTTCTAATTAATTAAAGAGATTAAATTTTATCAACAGAAAATACATATAAGCAATAATATATAATATAATAAATATAAACAAATTTCTGTATCTAAAATTAGACATCCCTTACCAATTGAAAAATAATAATACTTATTAGTAATTTAAAGATTTTGATACCTTAGTCTCAAAGAAAAGCTTTGTCAAATGTTAATTTATTTTCTAATTAATTAAAGAGATTAAATTTTTATCAACAGAAAATACATATAACAATAATATATAATATAATAAATATAAACAAATTTCTGTATCTAAAATTAGCCATCCCTTACCAATTCCGAAAAAATAATAATAATTATTAGTAATTTAAAAATTTTGATACCTTAGTCTCAAAGAAAAGCTTTGTCAAATGTTAATTTATTTTCTAATTAATTAAAGAGATTAAATTTTTATCAATAGGAAATACATATAAACAATAATATATAATATAATAAATATAAACAAATTTCTTTATCTCAAATCGGACATCCCTCACCAATTCGAAAAATAATAATACTTATTAGTAATTTAAAAATTTTGATACCTTAGTCTCAAAGAAAAGCTTTGTCAAATGCTAATTTATTTTCTAATTAATTAAAGTGATTAAATTTTTATCAACAGAAAATACATATAAACAATAATATATAATATAATAAATATAAAACATTTCTGTATCTAAAATTGGTCAACCTTTACCAATCCGAACAAAAAATTAGTAATAATTTAGATTTTAATATCTTAGTTGCAACGAAAATCTTTTTCATATACTTATTTGTTTTCTAATTATTTAAAGTGATTACATTTTTATCTATAGGAAATACGAAAATAATATGAACAATAATATTTATAAAAAAATTTCTGTATCTAAAATTAACCATCTCTTACCCCCCCGGCCAAAAAAAAAATGATAATTATTTGTAATTGAAAGATTTTGATACCTTAGTCTCAAAGAAAAGCTTTGTCAAATGCTTTTCAATTACTTATTTATTTTTAAATTAATTAATTGATTAAATTTTTTACTAACAATACTTGTATTTGTACATAAATAATGAAAAACAATAATATATAATATAATATATATAAACACATTTCTGTATCTAAAATTGTCCATCTCTTACTGACCCCCCCCAATAAAAATTTGTAATTTAAAGATATGTGAAAAAATAGTAATTTAAAGACTTTGATAGCTTAGTCACAACCAAAAGCTTTTTTTAAATACTTATTTTCTAATAAATTAAAGTGAAAAATTTTTTATCTATAATATTTGTATTTATACGTAAATAATATAAACAATAATATATAATATATATAAACAAATTTCTCTATCTTAAAATCGGTCATCCTTACCAATTCCCCCCCAAAAAAAAAGAAGATTTTGATAGCTTAGTCTCAACGAAAAGCCTTTTCACGTACTTATTTATATTCTAATCCGTTGATTAAATTTTTATCTATAATATTTGTATTTGTAGATAAATAATATAAACAATACTATATAATACAATATATATGAACAAATTTCTATCTAAAAGCAGCCATTCCTTACCAATCCCCGGAAATAATAATACAAAATAATAATAATAATTATTTTTAATTTAAAGATTTTGATAACTATGTCTCAACGGAAAGATTTTTCAAATACTTATTTATTTTATAATTAATTAATTAATGGATTAAATTTTTACTAACAATATTTGTATTTGTATATAAATAATATATACAATAATATATAATATAATATATATAAAAAAAATTTCTGTATCTAAAATGAACAATTTTAGATACAGAAATTTTTTATTTAATAAAAATATCTAATAATAAATAATCTCTTTCCAATGCCCCCCCCGTTCGTAAAAATAATTTGAAGTAATTTAAAGATTTTGATAGCTTAGTCACAACCAAAAGCTTTTTAAATACTTATTTTCTAATTGAATTAAAGTGATAAAATTTTTAACTATAATATTTGTATTTTTACATAAATAATATAAACAAAAATATATAATATAATATATATAAACAAATTGCTGTATCTAAAATCGGCCATCCCTGACCAATCCGAAAAAATAATAATAATTATTGGTAATTTAAAAATTTTGATAACTAAGTCTCAATTAAAAGTTTTTTCAAGTACTTATTTATTTTCTAATTAATTAAAGTGATTAAATTTTTGTCTATAGAAAAAAATATAAAAATAATATAATTATATAATTAAAATAATATATAATACAATAATATAATTAAAATAATATATAATACAATAATATAATTAAAATAATATATAATACAATAATATAATTAAACAATATAAACAATAATATATTATATATAAACAAATTTATGTAGCTAAAGTCAGCCCATCCCTTACCAATCCGAAAAAATAATAATACTTATTAGTAATTTAAAGATTTTAATCTGTTAATGTCAAAAAAAAAGCTTTTTCAAGTACCTATTTATTTTGTAATTAATTAAAGTGATTAAATTTTTATCTGTAAGAAATACCTTGTGTCTTCTTTTAAATCGATTAATTTCTTTGTTGGGATCAAACACCGTAGTTCGAGAATAAAATAAGTTAAAATAAACAAACAAATAAATAAAAACTCATTTTAAATCTTCTTGTAACAGCTTTACACCACTTTTAAATTACCACACCTTGGAAAAATACTTTCTTAATCCGATAACTTAAATGGAAAGGAAATAATTGCAGAAAATACTCATGATAATTCTTAAAATACAAATTTATCGTTAACGAAGTTAAACAATTTTAAAGATGTAAACACTAAGACTCTACCCAATTAGAATGGAATGCATTCTTTCACAATTAACATAGTGATTAAATCATAACCATAGTGTTTCATTCCTTAGAAAGGAAAGAATAATAATAGTGACGTATTTCGAAACTTAAGCAGGATTTTGTATACACTTTTGAAATGCATGAATATTTGACGAATTTTTGAAATAAGATTTTTCAAAGAATTAAATTAGTTGAACGATTATTTATAAGTTAAAAAAAATTTTTTGCCATAGAATTAGTTTCATAAGTACTTAAGAATCGTTAATCCCAATTAATTGCTACAGATTGCTTAAGAACCCTGAAATACTCAAATTAAAAATAATTGATATAGTTATGATTATTTATTTCATTTTTAAAAAATATTTTCATCATAAGTATTATTTTGACGTTAATGATGTATATGCATATGTAATGCAAATCTAATTCTTTAGAAAATTAATGTCTTAATATGGCTTTAAAATTATATATTTAAATCAGTTTTGTCATAAACATTCGTTATAATTATTTCAAGACTTGTTCTAAATTTCATATATTATTAAATGTCGTATCTGGTTCATGGATTCAAATTATTCAGTTTATCTCATATAAATAACAACTTTAATGCAGTTCGGATTTATTATAATGTAATTTAAAAGTATTTCTATCAACGTAACAAATACAAACACTTCCTTTTTGAATTTTTAAAATTATTATTGAATTATTTTAAATTATTTTGAATCATTTTTAATTATTACTGAATTTTTTAATTATTATTTAATTATTTAAAATTATTATTTAATTATTTTAAATTATTATTGAATTATTTTGAATTATTATTGAATCATTTTTTATTATTATTATTGAATTTTTAAAATTATTAACTTATTTTCTTTAATTTTTTTTTTGAATTCCTAACTTATTTTCTATCAAGTGTCATTCAATGTGTCATTCAATAAGAAAAAATGTATATCATATGAATTAATGTTTAATTACTTTAAAAATGTTAAAAATGTTTAATTAATTTATTGATTTAAAATACAGTATTTAAATAAAAATATTTTTTATATCACAGAATTTTATAGCATTAAAAAACTTGTATTTTTTCAAATAAAATTATTGATTGATAATATATATTAGGCATTGTAATAATCATTAATTTGTTAAGTTAACTAAGAACTCGAAAATATTCAAATTAAAAATAATTGATATAGTTACGATTACTCTTTTCATTTAAAAAATATTTTCATCAAAGTATTTGTATTTTTGACTTAATGATGAATGTGCATGTATAATTCAAATCTAATTCATAAGAAAATTAATCTCTTAATATAATTTTAAAACTATATGTTTAAATAAGTTTTCTCATAAAAGATTTAAACATACGTTATAATTATTTCAAGACTTGTTCTAAAATTTAAATATTATTAAACGTCGTAATTAATTCATGGATTCAAATTATTCAGTTTATCGATTCAAATTAACAACTTTTATTGCTGTTGGGAATCATTATAAAAGTAATTTAAAATACTTCTATTAATATAACAAATGTAAAAATCTCTTTAAAAAATTTTTTTCAAGTTATTTTTCTCTAATTTTTTTCAAGTCCTAACTTTTTTATTTTCAATCAAGTATTTACATCTTATTCAATAAGAACAAATTTATATAATATATATCAAGTTTTTAAAAAAAATTTTTTAATTACTTTATCTATTTAAAATACAGTATTTAAATAAAAATATTTTTATATCGCAGAATTTTATAACATTAAAAAACTTGTTTTTTTTCCAAATAAAAATTTTGATTGATACTATACTATACATTGCAATAATCATTAACTGGTTGAGTTTAAACACATGACTTGCTAAAATGTAGAACGATATATCTTTTCAACTATTGTTGGCTATTTTTAGTTATTTTGCTCTACAATATTTTATGGCTGATTTAAATTTTCGTTAGAAAATAATTAAATAAGAAGAATAAAGAATACAAAGCAAAATTTAAATATTACTAAAAACACATGGATTAATTTTAATTGCAACAAAACCAGACTTCAAAGAAGACATTTTTACAACTTAGAAAAACTGCAAACTAGTAAAGGTTTATTATTAGGAACAAAAACTTGGCTGCAAACTTTAAAATTCTTTTATTGTTTCAATATAAGCGGTCGATGAACTTATAAGTTGTATATAAGGAAAACGGTAATATGTATATAATATTATAAAATGAAAATCAAATAAATTTAATATAAGAAAATAATCGACAGGGGAAATATATAAATTATCCATAAACTTTTGAATTTAATGTAAGTTTTATGTAAGAACAAAACGCATAACAGCCAACCTTAAAAATAATAATAACAAGTAACATAAAAAAAAAAAAATTTAAAGTCAATTCCTACTTTTTTTCGCTATATTGCAGAAATAACTTTATAAATAATTTTCATTCATTTTTTAAGTTTATCTGACGCCATCTATTGGTAGATATATGCAACTTAAGTCTAAAAAAAAAAAAAACTAAAATTAATTAATTAAATTTAATTAATGAATTAATATTTGAATAAATTGTATTAACATCCAGTGTCATCCACTACAAGTTCAAAAAAATGTATTTAAACTTGAATGGATGAATAAAAAGTATTTTATTAACGATTGAAAATTTGAACAAGATATATATAGGGAGAGTGTGAGCTAATAGAAGGAATTGAAAAATACTATGAAATTCCGAACGATTTTCTTTTCTTGAAAAAATCTCATTTTCACTTTGAAATAACTTTGATTTAGCTTTCACCAGACGATTTTTTAGAGAAATTTTACGTTATTTAACTACATAATAATTAGCTTGTGAAAGAAATTTAAATAAATATTTTGTATAAAAATCTCGTTCAAGAAATTAAAAAAATTATGTATAAAAAGCTCGAGAAATAAATTTAAATAAATCAATAAGAACAGTTCTTGAAAGAAATTAAAAAAAAAAAAATTAACCACTAAGAAAAGTTGAAAGTGGTCAAGGAAGCGAAAAATTATCAATGAAATGTAAAATGTTTTTCTCGAAAACAATAACCATTATTTTACGGGTAATAAAAAATAAATAAAAAATAATAAACAAATAACTTAAATAAAAATGAATTAAACTCGAATGCCATATTTAACATTACCTGTATATAAGTAGAATTTATTTGAAAGTATTCTAAGCCACCCTCTAATTATGATTGCGATCGAAGCAATTCCGTAATTAAATTAGCGCACCCTTCTGATACTAGTACCAGTTCAACTTCAAAAGCTAGTGTATGAAATAGGAATATATATAACATAAAATCTCAAAACTCCTTTCATAACATAGGCACTGGCAGCTTAGGTTTACATTCTACAGCAACTCGTATATGTAAAAACAAATACCTATAAAAATTGGAAGCTACTTCCTTATGTATACATTTTAGAGAACTAGGTATAGTAGTTTGGCAGCAGTTCATTTTTCGTTTTGCTTTTGCCGACCCTCTTCAAAAACTGATATATATCCCTTAACAGACTATCCCTGAGTATATTCATATCTCATTTGCGTATCTTTTCTCATCACGCCTCGTGCAAAAATTTATTTTTAATTCTGGACTAAAATGTATTTTGGGCTATCATTTTCATTTTCGTTTTGACTTTGCAGGCCCTCTTCGAAAACTGATGCATATCCCTTAACATACTATTTCCGAGTATACTCACATCTCATTTGCGTATCTTTTCACATCATCCCGAGTTAACTCGTTGAAAAATTAATTTTAATTCTGGACTAAAAAGTATTTTGGGCTATCATTTTTCATTTTTCGTTTTGTCTTTGCAGGTCCTCTTATAAAACTTACATATCCCTTAACAGACTATTTCCGAATATACTCATATCCCATTTGCGTATCTTTTCACATTACCCCGATTTAACTCGCGCGAAAATTAATTTTAATTCTGGACAAAAAAGTATTTTGGGCCATCATTTTTCCATTTTGCCTTTGCAGGCCATCTCAGAAAACTGATACATATCCCTTAATAGACTATTTCCGATTATACTCATATCTCATTTGCGTATCTTTTTACATCATCCCGAGTTAACTCGTGCGAAAATTAATTTTCTGGACTAAAAAGTATTTTGGGCTATCTTGTGAGCAAAATACGAGTTGACTCATGATATTGTGTACCTGGCAACTTTCGTGCTACATCGTGAGCAGTCGAATTATATCGTGATTTCATGTTATCTTAACAAAAATTTGACTAGTTGTCGATCAATATTATTTATTGCTTATTAATTTTAGAATTTATTTATATTATTTTTTCAAACTGAATAAAAATGAAGGCATTTTAAGTGATAATAATAACATTTATTCAATAATGATCTCGATTTTATGGTGATAAAAAAAATTTCTGATAAAATATTTTTATTTCGAAAAAAATAATCTGCATTTTATTTTTATGCATTATATTTCTTCATAAATTAATTTATACTAAAATTTTATAACTTTTTTTAATGTGGAACTTATTTTAACGGTTAGCATTCAACCCAAAATATTACTAAGTCTGCTTACAATTTTTGAAATTATTTTTAAGTTCGCTTTAAGAGCGGGGAAGTGTTTTCTTAAAATTAAAAGGAAACTGGTCCATATTTGAGTTATGCGTGAGAAAATGGGGAAACAATCCCTCGCAGTCAGTTCGACGATGTCAAACTACGCATTAATCGACCATTTTAGGTGACACTAGTAACGCGAAGACAGAGACAGCACCTATAACTTTTTTTTTCTGAAGAACTCCTACCTGTTTCCCGCTGAAATTGATTTCTTAAAAGATAAAAAAAAAAATTTAAAATTCACAACTATACGTATTTAAAAGTATTCCTCATGTTGTGGATTTTAAAGTTAAATTTTAAACTTATTTAACCTACGTAATTTTGAAAAATTATTCAAAATTATTCTATTCATAAAATATAACAATATAAACTGTTTATCATGTTATGAAATTGTGAATATATTCCAAAAGAATTATGAAAATAAAAATTATTTTAAATACATTAAAATTTCATGCAACGGGATATACATTATCTTTTATGTCATAAAATTATACATACATATTACTTTTAATATTAAAATCTTTAAGATTCTATTATGTTATTTTGGAATTTAATACGCCTTCAAAGAATATTAATGCTTTCTTTTGTGTATAGTTACTAAAGGATCAATATTAAAATATAAAAGTAATAAGACATAATATAATTTTATATTAAAATATATGCAATATATTAATATCTCTTAGAATTTAATTTTTGATCTGTATTAAATTATTTTACAATTCTAGATAAAAAGAAGTTAAATTATACTTTAATAAATGTTAGTAATAAAACAACCGTATAAAATTATCGTAATAATTTTAATATTTATAATATCTCGAAGATTAATTTTTAATTATTTTTTTTTAAATAATTAATATTATATACCATTACTTTGAAAGATCTCACATTTTTATAAAAAGTTATTAGTAATTTCGGATGTTTTATAAAGTTTCTTAAGAATTATTCCGCATTCTAATTTTAGTTCAAATTTACGCCACAAGGGGTTATACAAAATTACTTCCCAAATTTTAGAAAGAAAAAGAATCAATCACCTTAGACTTAAAAGTTTTCTTCAAAAGTCAACATCAAAATCAATATTGATATAATAAGTTTTCTCACTTAATAATTTGCGCAGAAATAATTGCTACAAAATTATTATTATAAAAGAATATTTAATACAAAATATTTGTTCAATTTGAATTTTTATAGTTTAATTAATTATACCACAGAATTATTCTGGTTTTAATATTTTCTAATTAATCCTCCATTAATTTATGGAGAATTAATTTCCAAGAGTAATTTAAATATCTTTTAAATATTCAATTCATGAGTATTTAATATTTTAATACAATTCTATAATAATTTTAATTAATACACAATACCAGCACTAATTCTACCAGTGCAAAACTATAAAAAATAATTTTGTACTTTTTTTTTTTGTCACTTTTTAATTAAATTCAAGTTTTTAACTCCTGAATTAAAGCGCTTTTATTAAAAAGCCCGAAAGGGAATATTTAATGGAAATATTTATAATGCATGGACATGAATTGTTGCAAATTTTAATGCCACTCACCTGTGAAGTTATTACTCATAAGACAGACGATCTTGTGGAAAGGGCCCTTTGGACTGGTGAAGGCAAGAGAAATTCTGGCACGCAAAACCGAAAGGGCCCCAAGACATGCCCCCAATTCTCTATCGAGCGGTACGAACGGTGACGACCCCTAGCGGTGGATGGGAGAAGCAAGGATCTGGATGGTGGCCAGTATTCGGGAATCTCACGAAAGAGAGGTCACGTGACTGGAAGTTTTTCGTTTGGTTTCGAAAAAAGAACGAAATAAAGAAAAACTAAATAGATAAAAAAAAGAAACAAAAAAAAAAAAAAAAAAAAAAAAAACACCGAAAGGAAGTAAAAGAAAAAAAATAAAAAAAAAAAATAAAATAAGGGAATTGAAGGGTTTGGGGTTTGTTAAAAACTCAAGGGAGTGGCGTAGGAGATTTTTTTTTTCTCTTTGTTCGCTACGTTTTAACTGTACCAAAGACCAGTTAAAGGGAATTTCCAACCAACTCACGTAGGATACTCTCTATATTAAGACATGAATGGGTTGCAGTAGGTAAGTTCTCGTGTTGGGACTTCTGAAGTGACTTCTGAATAGGGACCCTCTGCTTTTCCAAGAGCCTTGGGTTTAAGAAGCCTTCACTTTGAGTTAGTTTTTTTTTTCTTCCTTAGTCAAAAAATGCACAAACTATACAGGGGAAAGCCTGTCAGAGGGCAAGATTCAAAATCACTTTACTTTGAAAAACTACATTGATGAAGGTAGAAGAAAGGTAGGTAGCAGAAGTTACTTTAGAATGAGGTATTTAATTGTAATTTATTAAGTTAGCCAGCACACTTCAAGTCTACTTTAGTGTTGAAAACTTGATGCATTTTGGGAGATTGGTTTGTTTGTCGTTAAAATGTTTTATTTATTCCTTAACTTACCAGAAGACTTTTAATTAAATGTGTTAAAAATGGCTAGATTGTTTAAATTCACCGCCATTCTTTTGCCAGGTTTACTTGATAATAATCTAATTAAAGAACAAATAAGTCATTTAGACCAACCTTATGTCTAATAACAGACAATAAAAAATTATATAAATGAAATTTTTATTTCCAAATATAGACACATATTAGTACGTACTAGTATACCTCATATGCGTATATATACACGCACTAGTATAACTCATATGCAATTTGTTATTTATAAAACTATAATTATTTATTGTATTTAATCAATCCAATTTTTTATAATGAAATATTTATTAACTATTTATTAAATTTTAAGGATCTCAGAATACGTTTCAGATTACAAAGTTATCTAAAACTAATTATAATTATTAACTTGTAGTATTTAAACATATAACATGTGATAATGAGATATTTTAGAGATTAAATAACTTAATAAATAATTGGTTATTAAATAACTTAAATCAACCAGAAGACTTTTTAATTAAATGTGTTAAAAATAACTGGATTGTTTGAATTCGTCGCTATTCTTTGCCAGGATTATTTGATAATAATCTAATCAAAGAACAGTTAAGTCATTTAGTCCAACCTTACGTTTAATAACAGACAAAAATTTATATAAAGGAAATTTATCGAAGTTTCTTATGTATGGACTTGTAATTAAATGTTTAATGTATTTATTTCCAAATATAGACATATATAACTCACATGGAATACGTTATTTATAAAAGTATAATTATTCATTATATTTAATCTATTCAATTTTTTTATTTGGAAATATTTATTAACTATTTACTGAATTTTAAGGATCACAGAATACTGTTTAAATTACGAAGTTCTCTAAAACTAATTATATTTATTAATTATATTTATTTATTATTATTATTTATTATTTACTATGAGCATTTAAACGTAAAACAAAAGATAAAATATTTTAAGGATTATTAAATTAAAATAGCTAGTCCAATAATATTGCTAATTTAAATTCAATAAAGAAAATTTTTTGTTTTTAAATAATTGTTTATAATAGTTCGGAAATCAAAATTTTTCACGTAAAAATTTGGACAATGATGTATATATATACATATATAGAAGATTTCGAAATGGCTGTTAGTATCTCTTCTCGGCCTATCGGCTAAAATCAAAGTGTAGTGACTTACCTGAAGGACTAATGGTTACTTTTTAAATTGTACTGAACATTGGCGAATTCTTGCAAACGACATCGTACCTTAATAGCTGAATATTTTTATGTTTTTCTTTATAAACATTTCAACCAATAAACTATAATTAATTGTTTAAATACTGTACACAGGTATGGAAAAATTTATTTTGCACAAAATTCTATGAAATTCTCCAAAATTGGGAAGGATACATTTTCCTGATCCTCCTAGGTAATCAAAATTTCGAAAAAAGAGCTGTTCCTTTTTTCTTCAGGTCATTTTTTGACCTTCTTAGGTAATCAGAATTTCTAAAAAAGATCTATTCCTTTTTATTTCAGGTCAATTTTTTTACCTTCCTTGGTAATCAGAATTTCGAAAAGAAGAGCTGTTACTGTTTATTTCAGATCATTTTTTCCGTACATCGGTTAATCACATGTTCCATTTATGTATATTACACAGTCAACCGATGAGAAGTAATGGCAGAGATAGTGTGTATGTGTTGCAGTCACTGCTTTCAGAAAAGTGGGGAATTGATATAGATTGTGACAGCATATTGAAGCATCTGAAGCATCTGATTCTTTCCCGTGCTACACATAAATATCAAGCAGCTAATTTTGAAATTTTCCCAGAAGTCAATATCCTCCCAGCATTGCCCTTTGGAGTGTTCGAGGTACACATAATGGAACCATTTTAAAAAAATAAATTATCAAATGCATATTATAAATTCTAAAAAGGTGATGTGCACGTGCTGAAGAGTTAATTGAAATATAAAATAACCAGACAGGCAATTGAAACATCATTTAAAATATGAACTTGATATTTTTATTACAAATATGAACAGATTGTCTGTGGAACTAATGATTGGATAACTCTAGATAAGTTGTTAATGGAAATAAGGGATTATTAACTAGTCAATGACGAATTAACTACTTGACATAAATGTTAAGATAAAGTTAAAATTGATGTATGAATAATTTCGGAATGGTTATGTATAATTTACTGGATATGCAGGAAGTTAATAATTATTAAAATGCGTGTAACATTAACTTTCATCTTCTGCACTAGTTTAATCTATTTTCAATCACTGAAAAAAGATCATGTTATTGAATTCCCACTTAAACCATTTAAATATATCTATATTATTTTGCAAATGACATCTGTATGTATGGTTTCGTGACGAGCTTACGAAAATATTTTTTTTATACAGAAAGGAAATATAACATTTAATATGTGAAGTGTTATATAATAATCTGAAAATCTAATAGACATATTTAGAAAAAAAAATAAGATTAAAAATTAATTCTTCATAATTTTTTGAGATTATTTTAACATAATCATTATTTAATAAAATGTATAGATAATGATTATGTTAAAATAATCTTACGCGTTGGTATCATTTTTATAAATGTATTTGATAAATAAACGATTTTAATTACAGTAATATCATTTAAATCATTTAAATATATATATATTATTTTGTAAATGATTCTGGATATATGGTTTCATAGCGAGAGTTCGAAAATATTTTTTTAAACAGTAAAGAAATATAACATTTAATATGTGAAGTGTTATATACTAATCTATTAGATATATTAAGCAAAAAAATAATTAAGATTAAAAATTACAGTAAAGAAATACTACTGTACCCAAAAAGTAAGACCTATTATTTTTTTTCAAAAATTCCTTATCTATTCTTCCAAATTTATTTCATCGCCTTCAAAGTAATCCCCACCGGACACAATGCACTTATGTCAACTTTTTTTTCCAATCCTCAATGCATACTAAAAAGTCATCGGCAGGCATGACCTTCAAAGTGCGCCGTGATTCACGTTGAATCTCTTCAATCGACTCAAAACGGTGTCCCGGAGTGGTCTTTTGAGTTTAGAGAATAGTCAAAAGTCGCAAGGTGGGAATACGGTGGCTGTGGAACGATATAAGCTTCATTTTTGGCGAAAAAGTTACAAAGAATCAATGCAGTGTGAGCTGGCGCATTCAGTGTTTTGGGTACCAATCCAGATTTGACGCGTTTGAAGCCCAAAGTGGAATTGGCCGATCTTTTTGAAATTCCATCATCAGCAGCAAGGTCTCGTCAATAGATGGTTTTCAAGCACCAAATCATTAATTTTTTGGATGTGAGCTTCGTCGTTTGAAGTTGATAGTCGACCAGAGGGCTTTTCGTCTTCAACGCTTTCTCTGCCTTCTTTGAACTGTTTATACCACTTGTAAACATTTCTTTCCGATATAGTAATGCTCACCGAATGCCTCCTGCAACATTCTATATGTTTCCGCAAACAAAATTTAATGCAAGTTATATGCTTAATTAATTCAGGCATTTCAAAAATCACCGGTCAGTGCCAGAAACCTAAAAAAGAAAAAAAATGAAATTCCATAAACCCAGGGAATTTTAAATTGAAAATTGGTCTTAATTTTTGGACACAGTAGTATGTGAAGTGTTATATAATAATCTGTGGACATATTAAGCAAAAAAATGAAGAATAAAAAATTACAATCAAGAAACATAACATTTAATATGTGAAGTGTTATATAATAATCTGAAAATCTATTAGACAAATTAAGCAAAAAAAAAAAAAAAATTAAGATTAAAAATTAATTCTTCGTAATTTTTGAGATTTTTTTTTTTAACATTTATCTATAATTTTTATAAACATTTAGGCTCATTTCTATAAATATATTTGATGAATAAACGATTTTAGGTACAGTTATGTATTGTATTATGAAAATAATTCAATAATTCTGAATAAATTCAACTATATGATGTAAAGGATTTTGATCGTCAGAATTTTTTTATTAATTATAATACAAGAATTGATAAATAAAATTAGTCAAGGTGACACAAAAATTATTTCAAACTCAATTTCATTACTTAATGTGCAATATTCATATATTTTCCTGAATATGGTTAATGTAATTATTCTTATACGATTAAAAATACAAAACACTATTCAAATTTTACCTCCAACTTAAATATAAATAATCAAACAACTTTCTTGAAAATAATATTTTCAGACTGTGTTGGTTCATCATTTTTTTATATTTATGATACTATTCTTTTCAATCAGGCATAAATAAATATTCAGAAATTCACTATAGAAAGAGTAAATAATATTCATATCTAAATTTATTTTTATTAATCTTATTTAAAATTATTTACCAACCTTTATATATGATTTATATATCCTAAAACAATTGTTTATTTTGTTTATCCGACGAATTGTTTCATATATTCAATTTCTACAAACAAATGTTTGTTTAAAAAGTGATAAATATTTGATTAAATATGAGTATTTAATTTATTGAATCTGTATCAAAGTAGCAGGGCAAACTTTTACAAAAAAGTAACGATTTTTTTCCTAATAAAATTCTATAATTTAATATACCAAGAGATGTTTTCAAGTTAAAAGTTTGATGATGTTGAAGTCATTCCAGATAAAAATAAGATATTTCCATTACTACGACTAGGTGATTTTCAAAAACTCTTGTCTTACAATAGTTGAAGTTGAACAAGTTTATTTTTTAAGGCAGGAAGTATGTTTTTGGGCTTATAAAAATTGAAAAGCCATGAGTATTGTTTGAAATAAAATACGACTTACGAATAAAAGTTATACAAATAAATACGTTGCATCATTCAATAGGAAAAGTAAATATTTTTCTGCTTTAAAGACTGCTTTTTTATTTATATTAGTTTATAAAAACATCGCTGAGCAGTAACAAAGCCATGTGTTATTATTTGGATGTTTTCATCGTGTTATGGAATTAGATTGCATAAAAATTATCAAATATTTATTTTTCCCCGTCCAAAAAAGATTTGGCAGTAAAATTTAAGAGTAAATATATTTTTAACATTTTATGCTGATAAGAGAATTAAAAAAATTACATTTTATAGGGAAAGTTGATGCTGTTTCTAGGTTATAATTTTAAATATTTCAATAAAATTTAATTTATTAATAATGGATTAGTAATAAATTGCTTTTAAAATTTCATTTCAACAAAATACTTATGTATGTTAGTATTTAAATAAAATTACAATTTATTTAATATAAAATTAATATAATTAATTAGTATTTAAATAAGTTAGAATTTAATAAATTTAATTTATTTATTAAGTTTATTAATTCTTTTAAGAAACATTTGACCAGAAAATTTATAGTAAATATCTTACAATAATGTCTTAAAATAATTGTGAAACAATATACTAAAAATCACTAAATCGTGAAACACAAAACAGAGGATGTTGAAAAAATATTTTTTCATGCAAACACTATATTTTTATAACAATAATTAACTGTGCTTTTAGATAAACACTTCATATAAATATATTTCGATAAACATTTCCAAATAAATAATTTCATATTAACTTAGGTTTTTATTATTTTCTTCATATTTGATACTTAATTCGATTTTATTAAACTGAAGGTTTTTTTTTTTTATTTTAATGTATGTTGTAAATTGTTTTCCTCAGAAGTAATATTAAATATTTTATTCAAATTTTTATATTAAGTTTTATTAAAATTGTCATTAAAATATTTTTATTAATTTTTTTTTCTAATGGATGGTTAAAAAAATACTAATCCAATCGTAAGATCCATAATCTAATTGAATTCTAATTTTAAAATTTTCTGCTAAAACTGGCATTTTATAAAGTGACGTGTAACAGAAAAAAAAAACAACAATGTCTTTAAAAATTGAAATGATTTTTTTTTCGCTACATAAATTATTGATTCTAATTGTATTTGTAGAAACACACACACATATATATATATATGCGTGTGTGTGTATTTTCCTATACATTGCAATCCTTTTACATTATGCGTCACAAAATTAGTTTAAAAACACATTTTTTGGTATTTACGGAAGAATTTTTATACTACAAAACAATTTATAAGCTTATTATTTTTAAACATACAGTTTTATCTTATAAGATCACACTCATATTAAAAAACCTAAAACTTTACTTCAAAAAAACTTTATCCCTTACTCAAACTTTTTTTTTTTCATATTTAATGTTATATTGCAAAAATTTTAATTAAAAGTCTTTCTCGAATATATATTATGGCTCAATAAAACATTACATAATTCGATTATTGGTTAAAAATAAACCATTTTGGATTAAATAACGTAAAAATAATTTTTGCTAAACGCTCTGAAAAACGGCGCAGAGAAACCATTTTGGTTTAATTGATCGAGATAACGACTTTAAAATGCCTAGTCAGCTGCTATTAAAGAAGAAGAAAATATCATTTTCTTTTCGGAAAGAAATATTTTGAAGCGACTCTAATCTGGAAAAATAAACAATTTGAACAACAAACTAATACTGGGAACATAAAATAGGTTCTTGAAAATTTGCCAACGGAATGTTACTGTTGCGATACTGTCTTTTAAATGAGATTTAAGAACCGTGTTAAAAATAATATTATGGGAGATACAAGGTTTACGAATTTATTTTCGTGAAATACTTAATCGTATTTGTTTTTGCAGATTTTTTTGTTCCCAGCCTATACAGAATAGAAGATAGTATTTATGCTTTATGTTTATGTAAGTAATATTTAGATATATTGTTAAAGAAATTTAATGATATATTGTTAATGGTTTTGAAATAAGTTCAATATTCAAAAAAGAAACAGAAACTTACGTAACACTTTTTTCTAATCTTATAATATTATGTCCAAAAAGTAAGACCAATTATTTTTTTTTTTTCAAAAACTTTTTATTTATTCTTCCAAATTTATTTCATCGCCTTCAAAGTAATCCCCTCCGGACACAATGTACTTATGCCAACTTTTTTTTCCAATCCTCAATGCATTCTAAAAAGTCATCGGCAGGGATGGCCTTCATAGCGCACATCGATTCACGTTGAATCTCTTCAATCGACTCAAAACGGTGCCCCGGAGTGGTCTTTTGAGTATAGGGAATAGACAGAAGTCGCACGGTGTTAATACGGTGGTTGTGGAACGATATGGGTTTCTTTTTTGGCGGAAAAGTCACGGAGAATCAATGCAGTGTGAGCTGGCGCATTCAGTGTTTTCGGTACCAATCGAGATTTGACGCGTTTGAGGTCCAAAATGGAATAGACCGATCCTTTTGAAATTCCAACATTATCAGCAAGGTCTCTAATTGTAAATCGATGGTTTGAAAGCACTAATTCTTTAATTTTTGGACGTGATCTTCGTCGGTTGGGGTTGAGGGTCGACCAGAGGACTCTTTTGTCTGCAACGCGTTCTCTGCCTTCTTTGAACTGTTAATACCACTTCTAAACTTTTCTTTCCGATATAGGAATGTTCACCGAATGTCTTCTGCAACATTCTATACGTTTCAGCAAACAAAATTTAATATAAGCTCTTTTGCTCTATATATTCAGACATTTTAAAAATCGCTAGAATCAGTTTTAGCTTCTCACAAAGCCAACCGTAACTCAAACACTAATGAATATTTTGACGTCAAATTTCACACAAATGTCAAGGATGCCAGCAACCTAAAAAAAAAAAATTGAAGTTTCATTATACCTGGGAATTTTAAATTGAAAATTGGTCTTACTTTTTGGACACAGTAATATTTATGCTTTATGTTTATGTAAAAGTAATATTTAGAGAAATTTAATGTTAAATTGTTAATGGTTTTGAAATAATTGTAATACTCAAAGAAAGAAAAAGAAACTTACGTAACATTTCTTTTATAATCTAATATTTATACTTTATGTTTATGTAAAGTAATATTTAGAGAATTTTAAGGATATATTGTTAATGGTTTTCAAATAAGTGCGATATTCAAAGAAAGAAACAAAAACTTACATAACATTTCTTTTCTAATCTTATATTTATTCTTTATGTTTATGAAAAGTAATATTTAGAGAAATTTAATAATATATTGTTAAGGGTTTTGAAATAAGCACAATATTCAAAGAAAGAAACAGAAACTTACGTAACAATCTTTTCTAATCTTATATTTATGCTTTATGTTTATGAAAAGTAGTATTTAGAGAAATTTAATGTTATATTTTTATTGGTTTTGAAATAAGTGCAATATTCAAAGAAATAAATAGCATTTTACGTAATACTTCTTGTCTAATCTTATATTTATGATTTCAATTTCGTATTTGATTTAAAAACTAGTATTTATACTTTGATGTAAATCTACAATTATTTAGTGTTTTAAAATTAAATAAACACTTAGTCAATAGAAAGTTAAACAAAAAACAAATATGTAAAGAATCTTAAAAAATTCTTGATTTATGATAAATGACATTGTAACAAAACTCCATGATAAATTGAAACCACATGTATTTTTAATCAATTTGTTTAATTTACTGTTTTATTCTAATTCAATGCCTAAGGCAATTAAAGAACAAATTATACAAATAGATGTTGAAAAGAAAGAGGGCATATTCATTCTTAAAGAAAGAAAAAGCAGTTTATTTGAATTACAAAAACTGTCATTTAATATAAAATTTTTATTAAACTCAAATAATACTAAAAAAAAATTGATTATTTTTGCAAAATATCACGATATAGTTTTAAAACTTTCAAAAAACTTTTTCTCTTTTGTACATAAGTTAAAATCAGAAAAAAGAATCTAAAAGAATGTATTGAAAGAACATGTTTGTATGTATAGCTATATCAAAAATATTATTGTTAGAATTTCTGAATTAAATCGCTTTAAAAGTTTTTGAAGATGTGTTATTTTAATATAATGTGAGTGGTAATTTAAATTTATTAAAATAACACACTTATAATGAAAATATAAAGTAATAAAAGATAACACAAATATTTAATTTTTCTCCTCTGAAAATAATTTAAGTAGGGAATTTGCATTTAAATAAAAATTCACGAAAATTTTACATCATCCACTGACTTATTCAAAATAAAATTTATATTTTACATTATACTTGAATAAATTGGATAAATCTTCTTTACATTTGTGGAATCCTTAACTACTTCAGAAATTCTTGACAATAAATCTTTTTCCAATTAACTACGGAATTAAAAATTTATAATCCGCATGACTGTTTCAATTTTGTTTCAAAATATAATTAATGACCTCGGTTATTATTTAACTATTAATTTTTGAGTAACAGATTCAAAAATTCTCTCCACAATTAAAATGTGTATACTCTAATACCATTCAGGTACAGAATTTTTAATAACTGTCTATCAGAAAGTGAAGATATAAAAGTCATATAGAGTTACAAATATCCACACTATTTGAAATATGCTGCATATTGTGAAACTTATAGCTCAACTAGTTTGCAAGGAAGAAATATTTTTCGTGATAGTTTAAAACATTCTGAAGTATTGCAATACCTCGCTTGTAATATCTGTAAAAGCGTTTCCCCAGCACAGACATATTTGGAGCAGAAAAAGCATACAGCGATATTTGTGTTATATTGCAGTCTGAAATCATAAGGATTGGAGAATAACTTCTATAATAAAATGCATAGAAAACGAGTCGTTAAGATTAAAATGAATAATATGAATAATATTGAAGTATGAATAATATTGAAATATAAAATAGATAAGTTTAGAATACATTCATCAATTTTTTTCTTTGTATAGCTCTGCAATGTTCAATGCTTTTTTAATAATTCTGAATAAGTGAAATTTAATCTTTTAAAGCTACTTTTAAATGTAAGAATTTTGTAACATTAGTTTTTATAGCAGTTGACTAAGAATGAAAATGTTTGAATTTAAAAATGAAATTATTCATTATATTTTGAAACGTTAATGTTTTCAAAATAAAATGAAACGTAAACCTTGCGAACAAAAAATAAAATTTTTTACAAAACAAAAACTTTCTGTCTTTGAGAAATATGAATAAAATGCTTGGTTACTAATTTTTTTTTTGAACTTTTTTAAAAGTATTTCTTAATTTTACTTTTTGGTAAAGAAACATATAATGGAGATTTTAATATTTTAAGCATCAAGAAAATGATTTTTGAATTTTTACAACACACCCTCTATATAATCATGATTGTTTAATTATACTGAATTGAAAAACAGCAGTTGTCAATTATAGAATCTATTTTCTTGTGAAGAAATCAGGAAACAAAATATATATATATATATTAGAAATAGCTCAGTATTAATTAAAACATGTTAAAGTTAAATAATATCTGCTACAACAAAAATAAATTGTAATTATTAAAACTTTTGAAGTTTCAACTGTAAAAAATATTTACAATTAATAATAATAATTAAAGATTTCTTTCATGCAATTTATATACTTTTAGTAATTTTTAAAAGCAAATTAATTCATTTGTTTTTAAAACAACAATAAAATAACTTAACACACACACACCAAGTTATTATATATATAATAACTTAACAGAAACTAATAAATATTTAAATTCTCACAATAGTAGATATAGGAATTCTAATTAATACTTCTACATTGATACATATACTCCACGTACTGCTTTCATCCATATTCTGTGTGATTATAAATTAATAACATTATGATGAAGTATGATAATCAAATTATAAAGTAAAATATTTATGTAAATAATTTAATTTAAATTTATACTTATTAATTATACTTGAATTTATAAACTGTACATTACGTACATCATTTTAATTATAGTTAATTTCAATAATAATTAAACACAACAGATTTACTGTTAAATTTAGTAGTAAAACGAGGCTTTTAAATTAGTAATGAAATTTTAATTGAATTTAACTTAGAAATTTTCCATCCAATTAATTACTTTTATCAGAAAACTTTGATAAAGGTAATTAGATTAAGTTCCATTTAATTATCTCGTTAAAATTTAAAGTTCTGATATTCTTTGTTTTTATTATACATTAAATATTAAAATTAAAATATATTTATATAGCATATCAAGGATGATTAAGAATCATTCTAAGCTGATATTAATTCAAATAATCTAAGTTGTTAATTATTTTAAAATGCTGAATAAAAATGATTAATGTAATCACATTTCGCAAAGAAAAATTTGCAATTTTTTATTTTATTTTTCTTTAATGCTTTTTACATTCATATTAAATTTTAAAAAAATATCATTATCTTTATATGAGTATAATTAATAAACAGAGCACTAAATTTATTTTATAATTTTTAGATGAAGATGCTACTAACAAACTAAAAATCAGTTTCTCTAATTTCAAACATTTAACATGGATTTTAAATCATCTTTATTGTATTTATATGTTTTAATAAAAATTATTTTCATTAAAAATTTGTTTGTTTATGTATTGTCATATGAATTAAAAGATACTTTTTACTATTTTAAAATACATTTAACAAAAGATATTTGAAACACAATAAGCATAATTTCACAGATAGAATTTAAAACAATGTTTTTTCACACACTTTAAACATTTCCTTCAATTGAAAAGGAAACATTTTTCATTTTATTTGTTTAAAGAGTATCTACAACTAATACGTTTAAAAACGAAATCTTCTATTGAAAGCAACAAAAGCTGTCTATTATTTCCATTGTTCTTTAGTTGTGTCTTTACCTTTCAATTTTTCTTCCCCACTCATTTCTTTAAAAGGAATCATTGATAACAATTGAATGGTGAGAAGATTAACTAAACCTTTTTAGCTCTCTGGCTAATATTGATTTCACAGTTGAAAATCTCTGCATAAAGTCATAGATTGAAAGCATCAATTCAGTCATCCATCTTGATCGCCGGTTTTTTTAGTGTTTAGACAAGAATAGGTTAAAATAATGAAAACTGGGAGAATTTCTCTCAGCTTTTTGTCAAACAAGCAGGAATTCAGCGAGTGAAAGAAGATTGGCTTTTAGTAAGATGATTTATAGGCTTTCTGAAAGTTTTATATGGTTTAAAATACAATATAAATAAAAATGTATTTTTTGAAATATATCTGAATAAACGTCATGTATGCCCTGAATAAATTTCAGGTTCAGTAACTATAAATAATTCTTAGAAGTTTATTTACATTAATGAATTACTAACTATTGCATGTATCAAAGCGTCAATTCATAATTAATAATAATTACTATTTTTAAAAACATATTTAAATTAATGAATTGATTTGAGATTAATTGTAATTGGTTCGTAAGAGATAATTGAATGATATTTTTTTGATGGACCTGTTTCTGCTTTTTGACAAACAAGCAGAAATTCAGCTAGTAAAAGAAGATTGGCTTTTAGTAAGATGATTTATAGGCTTTCTAAAAGTTTTATATGGTTTAAAATACAATATAAATAAAAATATATTTTTGAAATATATTTGAATAAATGTCATGTATGCTCTGAATAAATGTCACGTTCAGTAACTGTTAATAATTCTTAAAAGTTTATTTGCATTAATGAATTACTAACTTGCTTTTTAAAATGTAAAAATATAAACTGTTTAATAATATATTTTTATATTTTATACTAATATATATAATTAAATTTTTAAAATGGGAAGAGCAAAAGGACAAAGATATTTCGTGTATCAGAACATCAATTAATATTAATATATAAATGAACATCAATTCATATTTAATAATCATTAATATTTTTAGAAACTTATTTAAATTACTGAATTGCTTTCAGATTAATTGTAATTGGTTCATAAGAGATAATTGAATAATATTTTTTGATGAACCTGTCTCTGTTTTTTTGAGAAATAAGCAGGAATTCAGTGAGTAAAAGAAGATTGGCTTTTAATCAGATGATTTTTAGGCTTTCTGAAAGTTTTATATGGTTTAAAATACAATATAAATAAAAACATACTTTTGAAATATATTTGAATAAACGTCATATTTGCCCTGAATAAATGTCATGTTCAGTAACTATTAATAATACTGAGAAGTTTATTTACATTGATGAATTACTAATTTTTTTTTTTAAATGCAAAAATATACATGGTTAAAATGTATATTTAAAATCTTTTAAAAAGGAAGACCAAAATTATTGCATGAATCAGAACATCAATTAATGTTAATATATTTATAAATATCATATTTAATAATCCTTAATATTTTTAATAACTTATTTAAGTTAATGAATTGTTTTCTGATTAATTATTAATTTTTCATAAGAAATAATTACATAATATTTTTCTGATGGACCTGTCTCTGCTTTTTGTCAAACAAGCAGCAATTCAGCGAGTAAAAGAAGATTGGCTTTTAGTAAGATGATTTATAGGCTTTCTGAAAGTTTTATATGGTTTAGAATACAATATAAATAAAAAACATATTTTGTGAAATGTATTTGAATATACGTCATATATGCCCTGAATAAATGTCATGTTCAGTAACTATTAATAATTGTTAGAAGTTTCTTTACACTAATGAATTATTATTTTTTCTTAATATGCAAAAACATACTGGCTAAAATGCATACTATTTGAAATTTTGAAAAAGGGAAAAGCAAAAGAACAAAAATATTGTATGTATGAGAGCATTAATTATTATTAGCATATACATGAACATCAATTTATAATGATCATTAATATTTTTAAAAACTTATTTAAATTAATGAATTGCTTTCAGATTAATTGTAATTTGTTCATAAGAGATAATTGAATAATATTTTTTTGATGGACCTGTCTCTGCTTTTTGACAAACAAGCAGAAATTCAGATAGTAAAAGAAGATTGGCTCTTAGATGATTTAGAGGCTTTCTGAACGTTTTATATGGTTTAAAATTTGAAATGCTAAAAATGCAATATAAATAAAAATATATATTTTTAAAAAATACTTGAATATATGTCATATATGCCTTGAATCAATGCCATGATTAATAACAATTAATAATATTTAGAAATTTATTTACGTTAATGAATTATTAATTGTTTTAATACGCAAAAATATAAACTGGTTAAAATATACTATATATTTGGAATTTTCAAAAACTGAAGAGCAAAATGACAAAAATATTTCATGTATTAGAAAATTAATTAATATTAATATATTCCTGGACATAAATTTATATTTAATGTGCATTAATATTTTTAAAAACTTATTAAAATGAATGAATTGCTTTCAGATTAATTGTTATTCAAAATCTTTTTAAGAAATCAATACTCAAAAATGCAGTATTCAAAAGTTCTAAAAGAATATAATAGAAAAGAAGAATAAATTCTCGAACTTATCGAAAAGGCATAAAATTAAAAACAATTAATATATAATATGAAATCAGAATTTTATCAAACAAAAATTGGGTTTCTGATTTTCAGATTACCCATCTAAAAATCAATGGAAGACCCATTGACATGCTGTTACAAAGCAAATCTTATAATAAGCGAAAAAAATTAATCTCATTTCCTGTACAACAATAGCAGACAAAAACGAACTAATCTGTCATAATGCAAATTAAAAAAATTAAAAATTAACTGGAGACTTATTCTAATATCACGTGTAATTGGAACGCGAGGGATTGGTATTGATAGGATTTGGCTATCCATGTCCCCTGAGTGTTTAAAGTAGTCATTTAAATTTAAAGCCGGCCGATTATGTAAGTGGGGAAAGAGGAGAAATAATCCACCTGATGATGGAGTTAATTAGAAATGGAGGGGGAACATGGGGAGCAAAGTCTACTCTAAACATTAAGGGAGGGAGATGGGATATGTTGGATGACAAATTGTCTTTTTTATTTTTGCTACTTATTATTGTAGAGGAAAATAATTTTAGTTCAAGTAATATCTTGAGTTAAATTGTTTTCAATTAAAATATTGTAAATGATTGGTGAAGTGTCAAAAAGCAATGTATGTAATACTGTATCTTGAAATATATTTTATGCTTATCTGATGCTTGTAATTTATTCTTCAACACATGAAAATTATGAATTAAATCAGTTTGGGATATGTTGGATAACAAAATGTCTTTTATTTTTGCTATTTATTATAGAGTAAAATAATTTTAGTTCAAGTAATATCTTCTGTTAAATTGTTTTCAATTAAGATATGAAAATGTTTGATGTAATGTCAAAAAGCAATGTATTATATATAATACTGTATCCACTGTGTCTTGAAATATATTTTATGCTTACCTCCTAATGCTTGTATTTTATGCTTGTACTCTAAACATTAAGAAAGGGAGATGGAATATGTTGGATGACAAAATGTCTTTTATTTTTGCTACTTATTATTGTAGAGGAAAATAATTTTAGTTCAAGTAATATCTTCTGTTAAATTGTTTTCAATTAAAATATTGTAAATGATTGGTGAAATGTCAAAAAGCAATGTATATAATACTGTATCTACTGTGTCTTGAACTATATTTTATGCTTAGCCCTGATGCTTGTATTTTACTCTTGAACATAGCAAAATTATAAACTAAATTTAGTTTAATTCCTAATTTCATTTTTCAGTTTCAGTTTTAAAAACTTCATAATTCAGTTTTATATTTTTGTTGCTTTTAGATAAATTCATAGAGTGTATTCAATGAAAATGGATTGTAATAATAATGACTGATGAAATATCAAAAAGCAATATATATATATTACTGTATCTACAGTATCTTCAAATATATTTTATACTTAGCCTGATGCTTGTATTTTACTCCTGAACACAGGAAAATTATGAACTAAATCAGTTTTCTATGTTTGTTGCTTTTAAATAAATTCATTTGGTGTATTCAGGGAAAATGGATCGGAATAATAATGATTGGTGAAGTATCAAAAAGTAATGTATATAATACTGTATCTACAGTATTTTTAAATATATTTTATGCTTAACAAACGAGTATTTTACTTTTTTTGCTCATAGTATATATCTGCTCAAAGTGTTTTTTCGTAATAAATTGATGCTGTTCGACAACATTGTAGTTGATTATTTTCATGTATCTCGTCATTTGAGATCGGCACACTAACTTTTGATTTTGCAATTAGGGGTCGATGCAAATAGTCTGGTCTAATAGATCATAGTCACTTTATTTTACCTAGATACCACTTTTATGATTATAGCTGTAGGCGTTCAAAAGTTAAATTGTTTTTAATTAAAATATTGTAAATGATTGGTGCAATGTCAAAAAGCAATTTACATAATACTATATCTTGAAATATATTTTATGCTTTTCTGATGCTTATATTTTATTCCTGAACATAGGGAAATTAAGAATTAAATAAGTTGTATATTTTTACTTTTAAATAAATTCATACAGTGAACCCCCTTCATTTTTGTGCAGCTAGTTATAAACTTGGTGAATTTACTATACGTTATTCGATGAGGCCCTTTACAGTATCCCTTAGTAGCAAAATCAGACATTAAACATGCCGATCTCAATATACAAGATGCAATAGAATATTCAACAACAAAATTGTAAAATAGCATTGATTAAGTACGAAAAACACCTTCCGCGGATACATGCTATGAACAGAATGTGTACAACATTCTTTTGTTTGTCTGAGATTTCTAACACTGTTATGACTCGAAACAAGTCAAAAATAAATAACTAGTCACCAACTACACAACAATGTCACCATCATTAAAAATGCATAAATTATGTAGAACATGCAACAGGCAGTAAAGTGGTTGAAGTGATTAAGTAAAGTGATAGCATTGATAGTGATAAAAATAGCTTTGATTAAGTATGAAAAGACACCTTGCTCGAATAAATGCCATGAACAGAATGCGTGCAACACTATTTTGTTTGTCTGAGATTTCTAACACTGTTATGCCTAGAAATACTTCAAAAATAGGTAAGTAGTCACCAACTAAACAAATATGTCACCACCATTAAAAACGTATAAATGATGTAGATCATGCAATAGGCTGTAAAGGGGGTATTATGAACACGAAAGCTATAGTACAAGACATTTTGTTTTTAAGTTTTAGAAACATTACTATTCTAGTTATATTAGTTTAGAAAACATTATTATAAACATTATTTTATTATTAAACAGTAATATTCATATAGATATTTAATACTTACCATTATTATGTTGGAATCTGCCTCGATACGCATTTAGACTCTAGAGACCAAAAAAAGTTTTTAAGGGTTGCTATTGTTTTTCGAGATTTTACTTATAAAAATGTTTCTTTTGTTTTAGCTCATATGTCTGTGCTTATATTCCTTACTGCATATCGCATGCTTTGCATCATTTTTTTTTTGACGCGTTTCATGAAATTTGCAGAGTTGGAAATCATGAAAAACAAACGAGTATTGTACTTTCTTTGCTGTTAGTATATATCTGCTCAAAGTGTTTTTCGTAATAAATCCATGCTATTCTATAATTTTGTAGTTGATTATTTTCATGTATTTAATATAGTTTATGAGATCGGCACACTAACTTTTGATTCTGCTACAAGGACGCTGTAAATAGTCTTGTCAAATAGAGCATAGACACTTTATTTTAACTAGACACCACTTTTATGATTATAGCTGTAGGCGCTCTAAAGTTCAGGTGATGAGAAAGACTTTATTTATCATCATGTATGTACAATATTTTATACCTCACTCTTATCAAAAATATTTAACCGAGGAGATTTTTATCAACCTTACATTATCTGTCTTCAAGGGCTCATTTTAGATAAATGATTTAGAATGAGTCCTCTATTTACCCCATTTAAGACGGACTTTGTGAAAACACAATACATAAATTATATATTCTTTCTAATTTTTGTGATAGATTCTTCAGATCTCTTTTTAAAATATGGTATTTGGTTTGGTTTGTCGCTCTACGGTTATTTTTTTGCACACTTTAGGCTAGTTAGACAGGGACCTACAATTTAAGATGGGTTCCGAACCACTACTAACATCCATGCCAATGCCAGCATTCAAACCTGAAGCTTATGGTACCAAAGGCCAGAGCGCTAGCCAATTGGTCACCAGGCCGCTTTACAATATGGTATTATGGAAGATTTCCTTATTATGAGAAAAAAAAAATTATATTTGGTATTGCATGATAATGTTTTAAACGATTAGTCGTTCTTTTTAGACAATTTTGCAGATTCTTTTTCTTTGCTTTTGAAATTTTTTAGCGTCGAAAAATTTCATGGAGTTATGTTTTTATTCCACCGAACTATAACTATATGTAGAAAATGTAATAATGGCACTTTACGGTTTAAGAAAAAGTTTTTAGACATTTAAAAGGAATTCAAAATAAATCCTTGTAGAACAAATTTTATCATCCTAAACTCTTTATCACATTAATAATGAGAATTTTCGTTCAAAATAATTTATTAAAAATATTTATTAAACGAAAATCACATGGAGCATTATGCACAGTCCTTTACCTCTTAAACAAACAAATAAAAAAAATAAAAGATGAAAAGAATTATTATTACAATCAATAATTTAAAGAAGGTTATTGTCCGAATATTAAATTTTTGAATCTTTCTCTTAGAAATTAAAACGAAATACTTGTACATAATTCATGAGAGTTTTATTCCAAATAATTTATTAAACGAATATCACATGGAGCAGTGAGCACAGTTATTTCAATCTTAAAGAAACAAAACAAAAAATGAAAATAATTATTATTGAAATCCATAATTTAAAGAAATTTATTGTTCGAATATTAATATTTTGAATCTTCTCTTTCAAATTTAAAATAAATCCTTTTGGAACCAGTTTTATCTTGCTGAACTCTTTATCACAATATTCATGAGAGTTTTAGTTCAAAATCATTTATTAAAAAAATGTATTAAACGAAAATCACATGGATCAGGGTGCACAGTACTTTCCTCTTAAAGAAAAAAAAAAGATTTAATATTACAGTCAATAATTTAAAGAAGTTTATCGTCATAATATTAAAATATTGAATATTTCTCCCTATAATAAGCAAGAAGTTCAAACTCAAAATCTTTACTCGAAAATATTTGCAGTTTATCATAAATAATCTGTTTATATCCAGATATTTTCAAATAAAAACAATAGTAGAGCATTAAACGGCACAGGTTTATTTTATGGGGTTGAACTTTTATTAAAATAGAATAATGTTACTTCGTTATTTAAAAAAGAATTTTTTATGAGATAAATAACAACTTTCTTAAATTTATAAAGCTCCATTAAGAAGAAGCAACTACCACATTTATTGTTTTTAATTTTAAAGTTCTTACAAACAACCAATATACCACATCTGGAAGTTATAGAACTTTATATAATTTATTTGGCATTTTTTCTGATTATTCTATTGTAATTGCATTTATAGTTTGTATAAAAAGTAGTATAGTTAACAACAAATATTGACAGACGTATGAAAATTTTTAATAGTTGCCAAAATGAGAGCTATATTCTCTCTATAGTAATAATTGGAAGACTGTGTTAAATCTTTAATATTGATCTCTAGCATTTTCAAAAATAAAACCAATTTATATAACATCAGCAGCTTGTGCAGTACAGGAACAAAACAGCGTTACAAAACATCTGCTCTTAGTAAAAATCTGCTTAAACAACGAATCTAACATCATTTGTTATATAAATGATGTTTTCAGAAATATACGAAGCTTAATAAAACTTCTAGAACATTATCATTAAAAAGAAATAGAACAAAAACTATAAGATATACTAAATTTATTTCCTAACATATACTAAGTCAATATAAAGTGAATATAGATATATGATTTATTTAAACATTAGTGACTACAAATATAAAACAATTTCTGGATTGCAAAATTCATAATTTTTATGTAAATAAAATTTGTTATTTATGAGAGTATAGAATTGAAGAATATTTTATGTCATACTGTTTACGTCAGTACGTCTTTTTACGTCATGCGTTTTACATTATAACTTCAATAACTTTATTTATAAAATATCTTCTGAATACTTAAGCTTGTAAAAAACCAGGCAGATAAATTATTATCGAAGATTCGCAATTAAATAAAACGATAGAAACATGAATAAAATTTATTATTACATAGGATAAAAAAAAAAGCAGAAAGATAAAAGTATATTGAAATACAAAAATACAAACTATCTAAATGATCACAATCGAAAAATAGGGTTTTTAACTTCTGAAATTATTTTTTTCTTATTTATAAATCACCTCGGTTGAATTATAATTACTGGTAAAATTATTGAATTTTTTTGTGACTCAAATTGGTAAATTAGTTGTTATATTCTAAATAATAAATCTATAAAAATATTTAACTACTTATTAAAATAATTTATTAGTCTTTTTATTAAATATATTAATTAAAATATGAAACATTTTTTGTAAGAGTTCAATACATTTTATTTAAATTATATTTTACTTAATTCAGTATGATATAGAATGAGCAATATTTGCATCTTCAAATATTCTTAATTTTACTTAATATTAGATTCAATGTGTATCAGAATGCAATAAGAGTTATTTAAAACAATAAATTTTAAAGAGATTCAAAATAGATTCGAAAATAAATTGCACAAATATTTACATTACTAAACTTAACCAACTTTGGTATAAAATAACATTAGAACAACATCAAATATAAACTAGTTAGTGTTTTGTTGTTACTAGTTAGTATTTATAAACTTTCTCTGTAAGAGAGAAAATGAAGCATTTTCAAAAGAATTCAATATATTTTATTACTAACTTATTTTACTTAGTTCAGTAGGATATAGAAATGAACAATTTTTACATAACAGCGTTAAGAATAAAATCCAAACATCTTTTAAAATCCTTAACGTTACTTACTATTAGACTCAATGTGTATCTGAATGTATAAATGTAATATTGAATTTTACAAAAGAATCAATTTTCAGGAAATCGAAATAGCTCCGAAAACAAATATCACAAAAATTTACATCAGTATGAAATATGAAACATTTTTCATAAGAATTCAATATATTTTACTTAGTTCAGTATAATATAGAATGAACAATTTTTGCACAACAGCATCAAGAATAAAATCCAAGCGTCTTTTAAAATACTTAACTCTTAGATTCAATGCTTATCTGAATATATAAATGTAATATTGAATTATATAAAGGAATCAATTTTCAGTAAATCTTAAATAGCGACGAAAGCAAATCGCAGAAAAATTGATATCATTAACCTTAACCAACTTTTGATATAAAATAACATTAGAATAACATCAAATGCAAATTAGTATTTTGTTGATTAACCTGCGACATTTTGTAAAGAGAAATAAACATTTTCTGTAAGAGTAAAAATGGAACATTTTCCATAAAAATTCAATATATTTTACTAAAAATGTATTTTACTTAGATCTGTATGATACAGAATGAACATTTTTTGCATAACAGCACTAAGAATAAATTTCTTAACTTTACTTACTCTTAAATTCAATGTATATGTATAAATGTAACATTAAATTATATAAAAGAATCAATTTTCAGGAAATTCAAAATAGCTTCGAAAACAAATCACACAAAAATTTACACCATTAACCTTAACCAACTTTTGCTATAAAATAACATTAGAACAACATCAAATACAAACTAATCAGTATTTTGTTGATTAACCTGCTACATTTTGAAAAGTAAAATAAACATTTTCTTTAAGAGTGAAAAGGAAACATTTTCCATAAATTTTCAATTTATTTTATTACAAATTTCTTTTACTTAATTCAGTATGATGTAAAAGGAACAATGTTTGCACAACTGCATTAAGAATAAAACACAAGAGTCTTTTAAACTTTACTTACTGTTAGATTCAAAATCATTCATTATCTGAACGTATAAATGTAATATTAAATTACATAAAAGAATCTATTTTCATGAAACCTAAAATAGCTTCCAAAACAAATCACACAAAAATTGACATCATTAACCTTAACCAACTTTTGCTATAAAATAACATTAGAACAACATCAAATACAAACTAATCAGTATTTTGTTGATTAACCTGCTACATTTTGAAAAGTAAAATAAACATTTTCTTTAAGAGTGAAAAGGAAACATTTTCCATACATTTTCAATTTATTTTATTACAAATTTCTTTTACTTAATTCAGTATGATATAAAAGTAACAATGTTTGCACAATTGCATTAAGAATAAAACACAAGAGTCTTTTAAACTTTACTTACCATTAGATTCAAAATCATTCATTATCTGAATGTATAAATGTAATTTTAAATTACATAAAAGAATCTATTTTCATGAAACCTAAAATAGCTTCTCAAAACAAATCACACAAAAATTGACATCATTAACCTTAACCAACTTTTGCTATAAAATAACATTAGAACAACATCAAATACAAACTAATTAGTATTTTGTTGATTAACCTGCTACGCTTTGAAAAGAAAATTAATCTAAATGTGTATGTGCTACCCATTTAAATAAACCTGAATCCTTTTAAGCACTTAAACAACACGTTTCCATTTGCCTAAAATTAAACAAAATGGGCCGAGCCGAAAGTAATTGTTCATTAAATTATTTAACGAATCTCTGATGTATTTCTCTTTAGCCTTAAATAGACCATAATAAGGTGGGATCATTTTATTCTTAAAAAGCACAGATTCTTTTTAGCTCAGAGTAAGTGTCGTCATTTATGTATATTAGCAAATCACATAATCAGTGGTATGTCACTTAGATTTGGAGATCTTTTCATTTCGTATGCCGAGCACCGAAGCGAATTATTTACGAGAGAGATTATGAACTAAAAGAATTAGAAGAGATATGGGACTAATTATGTACTTTCTCGCTGATCTCTGGAATTTCCACGAATCCCAGCCTTTTTGAATGCATGTCAGTGTCATTTTATCCTTATTTGTGTTCCTGAAGAAATCAGGAGGTGTCAGACTTTAAATGAGGTGTCAGGAGAAATTTATTTTTACCGATTAAAGAAATAAGATTTTATGTCAGTTAATATTAGCGATTCCTGTTTTTTTTTTTTTTTTTTTTTTTTTAAAAAATGTTTGTTTTTTCTTTGAGTATTTATTTTATGATGTGCTCGTTGAGTTTTTGGCAATGAATCTTCACTGCATTTTCCATAATTTTTAATCTTTATTATGAAAAATGTTATTATAAATTTTTGAAAGTGTTTTAATTGTGTCAAAATTGTATGTGCGTGAATTAAACTTGTTTGTAAAATCTAAAATTGTGAAATGTTTTGTAAAATCTAAAATTTAATAGTGATTTGTTTTGATGCCATACAGTTCTCCTAAATTGTTAAATTGTAACATAGTTTTATTCTCGTAATTGTTATATTTTCAGGTAAATTTTAAAAGTGGGTACGAAAATTAATTATTTTGAATCAAATTTATTTATTTTATTTATGGTGAATTGTTAACGGAAAACAGTGCATTTACATAGTTTAATCATCTGCACAAAGTATAAAATAAAATTTTAAATGTTACAATGTTTAAAAATTAAAGCTATAAATTTCGTTAATTTTATCTCTAACATTTTATAAGGTTAATAAAAAAGTATTTATTTTATGATGTGCTCTTTAAATTTGTTGGAAATGAATATTCACTGCACTTTCATTATTATTTATCTTTATTATGAAAATTGTTATTACAAATTTTTGAAAGTGTTTTAATTGTGTTAAAAATATATGTGTATGAATTAAATTTATGGTGAAAATATTTTTCAATAACAGACCATAATAGGGTGGGATCAGTTTATTTTCAAAGCACAGATTCTTTTTAGCTCAGAGTAAGTGTCGTCATTTATGTATATTAGCAAATCACATAATCAGTGGTATGTCACTTAGATTTGGAGATCCTTTCATTTAGTATGTCAAGCGTCGAAGCGAATTATTTACGAGAGAGATTATGAACTAAAAGAATTAGAAGAGATATGGGACTAATTATGTACTTTCTCCTTGATCTCTGGAATTTCCACGAATTCCAGCCCTTTTGAATGCATGTCAGTGTCATTTTATCCTTATTTGAGTTCCTGAAGAAATTAAGAGGTGTCAGACTTTAAAAGTGTCATGATAAATTTATTTTTACCGATCAAAGAAATAAGATTTTATGTCAGTTAATATTAGTGATTCCTGTTTTTTTATAAAAATTTTTTGTCTTTTTTTAAGTATTCATTTTATGATGTGCTCGTTAAGTTTTTTGGAATAAACATTCACTGCACTTTTTTTTAATTACTAATCTTTATTACGAAAAATTTTGTTATAAATTTTTGAAAGTGTTTTAATTGTGTCAAAAATGTATGTGTGTGAATTATGATGAAAATAAATGTGAATTATGGTGGTAGTTTTATGGTGAAAATGTGTTGTAAAATTAAAAATTTAACTGAGATTTGTTTTGATGCCATTCAATCATTCTAAATTATCAAAACGTAACAATTAAAGTTGTTGTTGGTTTATTCTCGTAATTGCTATATTTTTAGGCAGATTTTAAAAGTGAGTAAAAAAACTAATTTGAATCAAATTTATTTAGTTTATTTATGACATATTGATGGTGAATGTTTAATAGAAAAGCAGAGCATTTACCTAGTTTAATCAACTGCACAAAGTATAAAAATAAATATTAAATGTTACAAATTTAAAAAATTAAAGCTATATTATTCGTTGATATTTGCTGCAACTTTTCATAAGATTAATAAAACGCTTTACTAATTAAAATTTGTTAGCAACAAAAATCAGAGCATTTTCTGCAATTCGTATTTATTAATTTCGTACCTGTTTAATTTTTTTTAATAATATTATTCATTGAAAAATAATTGTCACAAAGTTATACTATATATTTCTTTAGAGAAAGCTCGTTAAGCTTTTTTTTTGAAAATGAACATTCACTGCACTTCGTAATTATTAATATTTGTTATGAAAAATGTTATCATAAATTTTTTGAAAATATTTTAATTGTGTCAAAAATGTATATATGTGTGATAAGCTTATGGTGAAAATATTTTGTATAATCTAAAATGCAACGGAGATTTGTTTCGATGCCATTCAGGCCTCCTAAATTGTTAAATTGTAACAAAGTTTTATTCTCGTAATTGTTATATTTTAAAAGTCGGTAAGAAAATTGTTTTAACAGAAAAACAGTTACATTTACATAGTATAATAAGCTGCACAAAGTATAAAAATAAATCTTAAATGCTTAAAAATACAATAACAATTCTTACAATGCTTAAAAATTAAAGTTATAATTTTCGTTAATTTTAGCAGTAACCTTTCATAAGTTAAATAACACGCATTGCTAATTAATATTTGTTAGTAACGAAAATCAGAGCATTTTTATCAATTTCTATTCATTAATTTTGTAGAGAGAAGTTAAAATGTTTTTAAATAATTGTCACAGTAATGCTATATATTTCTTTAGAGAAATTCTGATTAAATATAGATGTTTATTGAATCTTTACGACTGATTTAACAGCCAGTCATTGCAGTGAAGTAAGACGTGATTTCCTAATAAATGAATCTTCCTTTTTATTTTATACTGTTATGTAAGTAATGTCAGATGGCGAATTCTTCTTTAATGTATCAAAAATGAATTAATTTAGAAATTAATTCAAATAAAATAAACTTTATCGTTAAGTTAAAAGTATTTAATAATGACATTCATCGTATAAATAACACCTGGAGGAACATGGTAGAAAAAACTTGAAGATTTCGAACTGACTGAGCTCGAATGATGCTAAATTGTTGAAGTGTAGTTGCAGTTTGATTCGCGTATTTTAATATTTTTAGATAAAGTTTAAAAGTGAGTACAAAAATTATTTTTTTAATCAAATTTATTTTATTTATGACGAATGCTTAACTTAACAACAGTACATTTATATAGTTTAATTAGCTACACAAAGTATAAAAATAAACTTTAATTGTTACGTTTAAAAATTAAAGCTATAATATTCGTTAATTTTAACTGTAACTTTTCATAAGGTTAATAACATGCATTGTTAATTAAAATTTGTTAGCAACAAAAAATCAGAGCATTTTCTGCAATAAGTAATTAATTTTGTACCGGTTTTAATTTTTTTAATATTATTACTCATTGAAAGATAATTGTTACAAAATAATACTATATATTTCTTTACAGAAAATTTGATTAAAAATACATTTTTATTGATCTTTATGACTGATTTAGCAAACAACGATTGTATTGAATTAAGACGTGATTTCCTTACACTTAAATTTACTTTTTTATTTACTGTTATGCAAGTAACGTTAAATGGTAAATTCCCTTGTAATGTGTCAAAAATGAATTCATTAAAAAAATAACTCAAATAACATGAGATTTATCATTCAATAAATTAAAAGTATTCAACAATCGTATTCATCGTATAAATAGCACCTGGAGGGACATGGTAGAAAACTTTAGATTTCCTACTGACTGAGCTCTAGTGATGCTTAATTGTTAAATTGTAACAAAGAAAAGTTTTATTCTCGTAATTGCTATACATTTAGATAAATTTAAAAAAGTGAATAAAAAAAATTAATATTTTCAGTCAAATTCATTTATTTTATTTATGACTTATTGATGATGAATGTTTAAAAGAAAAACAGTACATTTACATAGTTTAATAAGTTGCACAAAATATAAAAATAAATCTTAAATGTTGCAATGTTTAAAAATTAAAGCTATAATTTTCGTTAATTTTAGCTGTAACTTTTCATAAGGTTAATAAAACGCATTGCTAATTAAAATTTATTAGCAACGAAAATCAGATTATTTTCAGCAATTTGTATTTATTAATTGTGTACCAGTTTTAATTTTGTAAATATTATTATGCACTGAAAAATAATGTGTCAAAAATGAATTCCTTAAAAAATTCACTCAAATAAAATTAAATTTATTATCCAATAAATTAAAAGTATTTAATATTCATATTCATCGTAGAAATAGCACCTGGAGGGACATGATGGAAAAAAATTTTAGGATTTCGAACTGAATGAGCTCGAATGGTGCTGAATTGTTAGAGTGTAACAAAGAAAAGAGTTTTATTCTCGTAATTGTTATAGTTTTAGTTGCAGTTTAAAAGTGAGTAAAAAAATTAATTTTAGGGAATTAAATTTATTTATTTATTTTATTTATGGCATATTAATGGCGAATGTTTAACGGAAAACTATACATTTAAATAGTTTAATTAACTGCACAAAGTATAAAAATAAATTTTAAATATCACAATGCTTAAAAATTAAATTTATACTTTTTTAATATTATCAGTAACTGTTTCATACGGCTTATAAACCGCTTTGCTAATTAAAATTTGTTGCTACGAAAATCAGAGCATGTTTAGCAATTTCTATTCATTAATTTTGTGGGAGGGAGTTTTAATTTTTTAATATTATTATGCATTGAAAAAAATTGTCACAAAATAATGCTATATATTTCTTTAGAAAAAGTTTGATTAAATATAGATTTTATTTGAATCTTTACTACTGATTTGAAAAACCAGCTATTGTATTATTTCAGAAGATACGAGCTTAGAAAAAGGAACCCCATAGAAGACCTGAAAGCATCTTCTATAATGATGTTCTGAAAGCAAAAGTTACAGATAATCTTAAAATAACTCTTAGAAAATAAGTTGTGGATTTTGGAGTAAGCATAGCAACAGTTTCGAGACATCTTGGACTGTTTGGAAAGGTGAAAAAAACTTGACAAGTATGTTCCACACGAGTTGACACATAGGAAAAATGCTTGCAGATCATTGAATATTTTGCCAAGAAGTTGTTCCTTTTTAGACCATATCATTACTTAAGATCAAAATTGGATATTTTATGATAATGGTAAGTGGTCATGGCAGTGGCTGGATGCAGATGAAAAGTCTAAACATGTACCTAAACTAAGCTTAAATCGAAGAAAGATAATAGTGATGATTTACTGGAATCAAAGTAGAGTTATCCGAGAGTTATAATTTCTTGGGATTATGTCAAACAATTATTTTACAGTATTACTATCAAGAAATTGATATTGGGCATCATAAATTGTTGTCATCAGTACCAACGTTGGCGAATAGAAAAATAGTTATTCTTTTCATGATAACATAAGATCTCACATTTTACAAGTTACACTCCAAAAACTGAACGAGTTGAAATGTAAGGTTTTGCTTCCTTCACCGTATTCCTCAGACTTATCTTCTACTGACTACCCTTTTTTAAACATTTGGAATACTTTTTAATAAATAAACGCTTTGCAATCACGAATCTGTCAAAACAGACTTAATTAAATTTATTGACTATAAATCAAAAGTATTCTTTGAAACTGGCATAAAACTTTTGTAATAGATGGCAGAACAGTGATATAGATGGAAGATATTTAGATTAAATATGTTCAAAGAATTTATGTTTGCGACCTTTTAAAAATTGTGTACTCAAACGTTTATTTTATGCGGATTAACCCAATATTTCCTTCATAAGTTCAACATATAAATTTTAGACTTATTTAGACAAGAAATAAATTTAAAAAAATGCATACCCTTATATCTGATCACTCAAACATTGATTCAATAAATTAATTTAGGCCATATTATTAATATTATAATTTAGAAATTTAATCAGATGTACCTATGTTACATGTATTTCTAATAAGAAAATTAAAATGAATTTTATTTAAATTTATTGAATAACAACAATAAATGAACATAAGCCCTAATATTGTACAAAAATTGCTAGAGTCAATAAAGTAATAATAACGGAATCATTTCATGAGGAAATATTTTTTATGAAGATTTTATAACTAAATATGTCAAAACATCGATAAATCTGAAGTATCGATGTATGTTTTATATCCAAAGTAGTGGTGTTCAGGTGGAAGAAGTATCGATGTATGTTTTATATCCAAAGTAGTGGTGTTCAGGTGGAAGAAGTATCGATTTCTTCTTAGAAGACACCAGAAATCTTCTAGTAATGCGAAGGAGTGGATAACAAAAAGGAGTATGCAAGAGTGATGGTTGGAAAATATGCATATAAATAGTTAAAGTATGAGAATCA
This sequence comes from Caerostris extrusa, assembly GCA_021605095.1. Classification (NCBI taxonomy): domain Eukaryota; kingdom Metazoa; phylum Arthropoda; class Arachnida; order Araneae; family Araneidae; genus Caerostris; species Caerostris extrusa. Next base: position 70,811 of record BPLR01016900.1, read on the forward strand.
AAGGAAATTGATAAATGATTTCGTGACTTCTGCGCAGTAGTTCACTGAACTCAGCTGTCCCACGAAAACTAATATTAACTGTCTGAATTTCTTTTAAAAGAATGTTAATGTCTTAGAAGATCCATAATACAGCTCCAGACCGGAAAAAGAAGATCTCAGGAAGTGGTATTATGATGTGGGTGTCATTTGTTATGAATGAATTAGAGCGTTTCAATTTGTATAGCCATTATAAGATAATGTCTGAGAGATCTTTCAGAAAAGTGATAAACATATGCTTACAATGTGAGATCATCATTTATTTTAAGGGACAAAGATTTAATAAGCTGTAGTATTCCAACTTGTTGTATCGTTTTTGAAAAATTGTGCAAAATATTATTTACATAAGGGGTAAAAAGAATAACTCACAAAAGATTCACTAATGCTTCTAAAGGATGCCACAGGAAGCAACAAAATTCTTGATCCCTTTATAAGGGACAACTAACTTGGTTATTCAACATTGGTGCATTATGACACTTTATTTTAGAACATAATCCCTAACTGAATTACATGCGAGTTCCCCTTCTCTTGGAAGCAAATAGAGGGAATTTCCGATTTACTTATTTACCATGTCTTTGTTCTTATATTATTTGGTTTAGCGCACAAATTGGTTTTCAAATTGAAATTTGCTAGTCCAGAAGCCTATCACCTACACTGCCGGCTAATAAACTTTAACGTAAATCAATACCGTATTTAAACATAAAGAATAAAATGGATACTACACAATTTTTTAAAAATATTTATCGTTAATTTTAGTTTAAATTTGGTCAACTTTATATATATTTGCTATTAAATTTCTCTAAACTTCCATGTGGTCCAATATGCCACTTTATTCTAGAACAGGAAATCCCTAAAGGTGGTGTATGAGAGTCCACCCCTTCTTCTGTTCTCTTAAAACAAAATATAAGGAATTTCCGATTTACTTATTTACCATTTCTTTCTCCCTTATATTATTTGGATTGGCTCACAAGTTAATTTTCAAACTAAAAAAACTAAAAGCTAACTTTCAAACTTTCAAACTAAAAAGCCTATCACCAAGTCTGGGCAGACTAATAAATTTTAACTTAAATCAATACTGTATTTAAACATAAAGAATAAAATGGATAATCGCACAATTTTTTAAAATATCTATTGTTAAAATTAGTTTAAATTTGGCCAACTTCATAGGTATTTGCTATCAAATTTCCCTAGACTTCAATGTGGTCCATTATGCCACTTTAATTTAGAACCAAATCCTCAACAGGGTGTATGAGAGTTCACACCTTTTTCTGGTCTTTTGGAACCAAATAGAGGAAATTTGGTTCCAATTTACTTATTTAACGTCTCTGTCCTTACATTATTTGGTTTGGTGCACAAGTTGGTTTTCAAATTGAAATATGTTAGTTCAGAAGTCTATCATCAGGTAAAATAAATAAATTTAATAAATAATAAATAATAAATAAATTTTAACTTAAATCAATATTATATTTAAGCATAAAGAATAAAATGGATAATAGCACAATTTTTTAAAAATATTTATCTGTTAAATTTGATTTAAATTTGGCCAATTTATGTACATTTGCTATCAAATCTCCCTGGACTTCAATGTTGTATTTATTTCATTGCAATACTCTTTATATACAGCCTTCTTTAAAACCTTATAACTTAATTACTTGCCTTTTATAGACCCACACAGTAAAAAATTTATTGTACGATAAGAAATATTCTGATCGGAAATAAAATTACTTCCGTAAGGGAAACTTTTACTATAAACTTCTACGGCTGTAGTTAATCACCTTGATAGTTAAGCTGTGAGAGGAAAAAAGTTTTCCCTTAATGGTTATGTCAATAAGGTTAAGGTCGACAGTTTCTTTCTTCTATTTCTTTTGTGTAGAAAATAAAGAGAACCTTTCTTTTTAGCACTCAAATCCTCCTAGAATACTCATAATTTGAAGCAATTATTTAGCCACACTATGTATAAGTAATCGTATATAACTATAACAAAAAACACAAGTGTACCTTATAAATTATGCATAACGAAACAATAAAGAGAAAAATAAAAAACTGTGAAGGATCAGTTTTGATAAGAATAAATGAATACTTTTAATATCGAGATACTTTAGAATTAAGCTAAGGTTGTGCGCTGTGCGGTAAGATAAAAGTTCTACTATTCGTGCTACTTGTATAGATTTTTTATTCATAGTCATATAACATAGATTATTAATCAATTTAATATTTTTAATTAACATAAAACTTATCTTCATAATTATGAGAAAACTATGAATTGAATGTTAATACATCAACATGTTATTCATTTTCTTATTGAATATATTACGTATGATATTGTTACATTCATGAAATTATAGTCTACTGTCGAAATAAAAAAGTATTGTAAGCAATTTTTTTTTCTGAGAGAAGGAAATTTTTCTATATAAAAGTAATGTTTAAGTATTTACCGATAAGTTTACACATCCTTTTTATCAAAACACAAGAGTTATTACGATGGAAATTTCGCAAAGTTCATTTCAGAAAAATTAATTAATCATGCATGTCTCGATCAGTTAACTGTTAAGATGAAATTGAGGAGATTAGATAAAATTATTGAAAGGAAATTGATTTGCACTAATGAAAATGCTAATCAATGAAATTGATTAGACTAAATAAAACTATTAAGATGAAATTGATTAAAAATAGAGAAAGCGGTGAGATTAGATAAAATTGTTGAGATGAAATCATTACAATAATTGAAATCTATAATAGAGGAAATTGATTAATATAGATATTGCTGAGTTGAAATTAATTAATATAGAAGCAATGCAACT
>BPLR01016902.1:0-69708 GCA_021605095.1 Caerostris extrusa
AACAGAACCTATTTACAAAAAACATAACATGCTTAGTAAGATGGTTAATATGGGTATGTCTCCCGGACGATGCAATACAGGCCTTGCAACGCCTAGGCATGCTGAGTATCAAGTATCAATATCTGATCTTGGGGAATATTACACCACTCATCAAGCAATGCCCTCCGAAGTTCCGGTAGACAGGTGGGAGGGGGGTTGACGGGCTGCAATTCGTCGGCCAAGCATATCCCACACATGCTCTATTGGATTCAAGTCCGGTAGTATGCTGGCCAATCCATACGGATGATATCCTCCAATTGAAGGCATTCGTCTGCAATGTTTGCACGGTGAGGACGGGCGTTGTCATCCATAAACAGAAATTCAGCACCCACGGCGCCCCTGAAACAAACGCGTACATGTTGTTCCAGAATGACATCCTGATAGATGTGGCCTGTCATCGTTACACTCTGAACATGCAGGTCATTCTGGAACCAAGAATAGTTCCTCCCCAAACGAGCCATCCTGCACCACCGTAACGGTGTCGTTCAATGGTGTTCTCTCTTGGTGGTAACGGGTACCTGGCGCTTTCCATATGAAAGTCCGGCGAGAATCAGACTGCAAACTAAACTTGACTCGTCGGAAAACATCACACAAGACCACTGTTGTGGTGTCCACAATGCATGCTCTCTACTCCAGGTTAATCGCAGGCGACAGTGAGTTGCGTGATAAGTGGAACACATCTGACAGGCCTACGAGCATATAGACCAATGTGCCCTAAGCTACTGTACACGGTCTGGCCTTGAAACTGTCGTACCGGTAGCTGAAAGAGCTGACGAGACAGGTCGGGATGCTGTGCTCCGCTCGGTTTCTTTTGGCAGTAACTGCTAAATACCGGTCCTCATTCGGCGTTGTAAATCGGGGGGCGACCTGTGCTGTAACATCTACTCACATTACCATCATCTTGGAATCGTTGCCAAAACCTGAGATGACACTTGGGCGATTTCAAGTTCATCGAATACTCCAACTGGGTACGTCCATATTCCAGTCGTCCGATACTCCTAACACGTAAAAAATCATCCAAATGCTTCCTTTGTGCCATAACTATGCGGTTATTTCACTGAAAGGCTTTTTAAAAAAAAAAAGCGCTTGTGAACAATTTTACTTCTTTGCCACCATTCCTTATATACCTCTCTTACACTCTCGTCATTGTGACGTACTATCCGCCATCTGTTGGTTTCCTGTAATTTGCATATTTTTTCAAGATGTGTGTGATACTCCTACAGGTGAAATTTTTATTTTAGAGTTCAATTTCTGTGTGATTCTTGAATTATCCTTAATTTATGGACATGAGTGTATTTAGAACTGTGGATTAATCTTTTTATAATGTAAATTTCACCAATTTTTAAATTCTAATAATAAAATTTATGTCCATTGAAAATATACTTTGCTATTATTTGAGTTAATTTATGTGCCGAGTTACTGAAAGAAGCTCTTTGGCTGTGGGGGTTGTAAGAATAATTTGGCTAAATCCCCCTAGTGATTCACAGTTAACACTTTGAAAATCACTATTTTAATATATATTTGCAACATTAACTAAATTATAAATGATACTGAAAAAATGAATATTGAAATTTCTAATTTCACAAACAAGCATAAGAAAAGATATATTAAAAATCTCTTTCTTTTAAAAATAATGAATATCAAATTTAAATGTGTAATAAAATGGCTTGTTGTATTATTATTAATCATATAGTTATAAAAAGATCTCTGACATAATTTTTAATAAGTTTAAAATCACCAATTTAACCAATGAAATCTTTTCTAGGTAAGCATTATTATATTCATAACAAAAATATCTTTAGATAAGATATTATTATTATTATTCATTATTCATTCCAATGAGTTTCTATGTGCTTTCAAATTCCAATAATAAAAATGCGTTGCAACTACTTCCACCATAGCCAAAAGATAAGAAATTCCAAATATCAGTACTTCTGCCAAACATTTCAAGCTTTAGTTCCGAACTCTTAATATGGCCCTTCTATGACCTCCCTAGAAAATCACATGAATAATAAAGAATATATAGGAAAAATGTAGGCAGATTTTTCCTGAAAAAGAAAATTGTTCAAAAATAACTTATAATAAGACAATCAGAAAATGGCTGCACGCGAAGCTCAGTAAAAATAAATTTGATTTTTAAAATCAAATACTTAAACTTTTTACATGCATGAACTAATGTAAGCATTTTATCACATCAACTTTTTCAAATAAATCAATAAGTAGCCGAAAAATGTAAATTAACAAAGAATTTTGAATTGAAAAGTTAAACTTTGATACACTGTCAATACAAAAAAGTGAATACCAAAAGATGAAAGGATTGAGTTCATTACAAGGAAGTAGATGAGAGATTTTTGAAACCTCACCAGAAAGCTTTTCAACAACCAATCAGAACGATCACAGACAGACATAGAAGACAACGAACTCTCCAGTCAAAGGTGACGCCGTGAGTTAGCCAAACAAAGGGAAACCATTCGGATGCATTCTTATTTTTAGCCTTTGGAAGTTGGGATAGTTAATTATAAATTCTTCTGAAGTGGACCTTCGCATCACCCTTCAAGATCTAAATTAAAATTAAAGTGCTTTTCATAACTCCCCTATAATTTGCTGGAATAAAACTCTTTGTTTCAAAGAAAATGTAAACAACAATTAAATGTGTCATTGTATTTTGGTCTAAAATAAAAAAAATAATGTTCTTATAATATATTTGAGCCGCATTTTTTAGAATGATCGAATCGAAAGATATTTCTAAATTATATTTTAAAGCCTGCATCTTTTAAATCAAAACAGTGAAGGAATTTAATTAATTCAATTTTTCCAGGTAGTAACGGAAGTAAAAATATTTTTTTTTTAATAATAAATACTGGAAATAATCATTATATTTAAAAATATACTGGAATTACCTTTATTTTAAAAATTAATTAACGCAGTATAGAAATAAATAAATAAAAATAAATGAAATAAATATAGAATAATTAAATTGAAAAATATAAAAATTAAAATTAAATTAAATTAATACATGTATAGAATTAATAAATATAGAATTTATTCTATAATAATATAATAAATACATATAATTAATTAATGTAGTATTGAAATTTGGAGAAAAGTACTAAGATAATAAGCAAAAAAGATAATGACAAAATTTAATCGTCTAAATTTCATTCTATAAAGAATACAGTTGAAAGACGTTCTACAAGAAGCTTTCCTTAAAATATTTTAATAGCAGTATAAATTATTATGCTGAGAATACGAACATGAATGAAAAAAACCATAATATAGAAAAAAAAAAAATTTCATCTGAAAGATTTGAAATACATATTGCATTCAATATTTTATATGATACTAAAAGGTAAAAATTTGCTGTCAGTAAATTTTTCATTTTTTCTAGTAACGGCATTACTATATTTCTAAATTTTCTCTCTCGATACCTAAAAAGCGTTTCTTTTTCCTGAATGTAAAATTAAAGGTAATAAGAATTGTCATGTTAAGTTTATAAGTTACATAAAAACATAATGTTTTTCCTTAGAAAAATTTTTAGTCAAATTTGGAAAAATATCTGTAATTTTAATAAATAAATTAAAATGTTTACTTTTATTTTGATAACATTTATAGTTTATGAACTTAGCCAATTGAATTTGACTAGATTCAAATCAATTTACCACCTCCCTCCTCCACCCCGCCAATAAAATAATGAAATTTTTATTCTAAGAATAAGAAAACGTAAAAATATATTGTGTCTAATCCTCAGTGTCCTGTAGTGCAGGGTGGACATCCCATGAGTGATCTATTCATGTATGGAGAGAAAGATTCAGCTTTTGTTGTGATGGAGCACCCGTGGGTCTGACTTGGCACTGCCAGCTGCATTAGAAAAAAAAATATTACTTATATGGACTATAATCATCCCTTAAAAACCAGATTAAAGTTAAAATTTGTAAGAAAAGAACAAAGAGTAACAAAATAATTGTAGCCAGGTGTATATATGAATATCTATATGTACATTATTACGATTTTGTATTTAAAAAGGAAAAAAATATATATATATATATATTTTTCTTTGCTTTCATTTATATATTTAGGTTTCTTGCTCTCTATTTGTAACAATATTGTTAACTTTTCTCCAAAAACATAAATAATCCTCTCTCAAAATGAATACAATAACCACTGAAAGAAAGAGCAAAACATTCGTACCCGGTACCAACAACACGGATGGAAATTTTTAAGTCGTTCCCTGACTAGACCTCTCCTGAAAATCAGAGTGGGGTTAAAATCTGATGAGGGAATAGGAATCGAGTCGCCGTGTTTGCATACTAATTAAGAATTAGTGGAGGGCCCCCCTTTTCCCACTTCTCGGAGCAGTGGACCGGCAAACCAGAGCACGGCAACGGAGGTGTCAAAATCCTTTACCGCGCGGGGCGAGGTGTAGAGCGCATTTGTCATTAATTAACTTAATTATGGGAGTGCGTCGGGGGTATTTGCGCAAACGAACGTCATTGTCTCCGCTTCGACGCTCGCCTTCCATCCATCTCCACCCCCTTTCGTACACCCCACCCCTCGTGGAACGCCAGACGATTATTTCGCTTTCTTGATCCTTTCCTTTAAAAGATGAAGAGCGGGGGTGAGTCGTTGTCGGTGGGGTCGATGTATCCTGCGGGAGGGGTGTCTAACCCCTGCGATCCGGAATTATTTTGCGATCCATGGAAGGAAAGGGTTAGAAGTGGTGACGATTTCATAATAGCGGAGCGGGAGACGGTTAATGCTTGAAGAGGGTGGCTGGGGGGGGAGATGGGGGTGGGGGTTTTATAGGATGAACAGAGCTATTTGGAAGAATGGTATTTTTCCGACGAAAAGACATCAGAGAGAGACAGTCGCTTATTGATTTCCGTGGAAGACATTCGAGGGTATTAAGCCTCTGTAGTTAAGTGCAGGGCAGTAGGGTAGGTGGGTGCTTGAATTCAAATGATTTTAAAATCATTGAATCTTCGACTGTGTTGTTTGCTTTGGAAAAGTTGAATTGGCTTTTGATCTCGTATTTAGGTTTCAGTGATATTTAATGTCAGTTCACGTTAGGCTGGTCTTTGGAAAATATGATATGAGTTACAGAGAAGCACCATTTAAATTATTCGTTGTTTTAAATTTTGAAATAATTTTGAAATACTGACGAACAATGCGCTAATATTAAAAAAATCAGTTTTACATCCTTCAAAAAAATTTTGTATAATTTTTAAATATTCGAAATCATGTACAGCTTTTTAAGTATAAAAGAAACTAGGAATTAGGATAAAATTAATCTCTCAATCTAAAAATTTGAATCCTACCTTTCTATCCCACAACCTAATAATTAACCCGATAACTTATAAATTTGTTGCATTCATAAGTTATTTTTATGTTTTCCTTTATTGAGTGTTTTTTAAATATATATATATATATATATATATATATATATATCAAAGAAAGTTAACAGTTCCGCTGAACAATATTTATCTATAAAAATTAAAATTATTTTTTAGTGAAAATAATGATTAATGATTATAATGATTTATTAATATAATTATTTTTTAATAAAATAATGTAATTTTTGACGATTAATAACAATTAATTAATAATAATTATTATTACGACATTTATAAAAATATATCCCATACTTACATTATTATTATGTTAAATAAAACTGAGGGGGAAAAAATAAAAAACGTGCAACAGAGATTAGCAGAGAAATGCACGTGCGTTTTCTTGTTGAAAAACTGTACATATGTTTTTACTGCTAGTGCACAGCGTAGTAGGGAAAGTCATATTCCCAAACAGGGGTTAGAGCTGAGAATGAGTAACAGTGTCTCGTTTGATTTACTAATTTCATATTAAAAAATTTATAGGTAAGTCTAGAAAGTTCCTAAATGATAATGATAATTTTAAGACTGTATCTTTTGAAAACACTGAGATTTGATGTTAAAATTCAAGAGTTGTTGATTAATAAAGTGTTAGGTAGATAGATCTAGAAAGTTTCTAAATATTAATGTCAAATTTACGATTGTATCTGTTGAAAAACTGATGATTTGGTATTAAAATTTTAAATTATTTTTCTGGTTTCCAAATCCATTCTAAGTCATTGTTGGATTTGAAGGATAACACTTTTTCTATTGAAATTTCACCAAATAACTTTAATTACTACTATTGATGTGCAAAGGGATAATAAATTTGGTGAATAAAATTTGTTAAGATTCTATTTGCGTTGATAAAAATCGAAAATCACTGGATACAAAAATGAAAAACGACTTGCAGGTCTCTTTGGATCACTGTGTAGTCTAATATAATAAATTTTATTGTTGTGCAAAATCGATATAATAAAAACTTTTTAATATTTTAGTATTTAAATTTTAAGTCCCTTTTTCATTAAAAAAATATTTTTCGTAAATATTTTAAATTGTTTTTCATATTAACAAAGTTAATTAATTAAATGGTAGAGCATATCAAGTTGTTGTTTTAAAATATTGGGCTCTTTGTCCTGAGAATTAGATTGCAAAAAAGAAATGGCCATCTGCGAAACAACCTATTCTTTGTGACTTGATTGCAGTTAACTCATTAAACGGAAACTCACAGTTTCAGCGTGTTGGATATATATATATATATATATATATATGATGACATGAATATACGATATGATGAGAAATATATATGTGTGTGTGTGTGTGTGTGTGTGTGTGTGTGTGTGTGTGTGTGTGTGTGTGTGTGTGTGTGTGTGTGTGTGTGTGTGTGTGTATTTATCATATCGAATGCTAACAATACTTTGAACTCGGAAAAAGAAAGCTAAAGAGTCAAGCTGTTAGAGGGCTGAAAGCCGCTGCCTCATCATGAACAAAATATTTTCTTGATCTCTGGTATCTATAATGGTACTTCTTTTTATTTTATCTATTTATTTATTTTTTTTTTATTATTATTATTATTATATGGGACAAAATCCGTGTTTAAGGCGTAATGTCGTCTTAGAATCTATTTCCATATTTCATCATAAAACAAAATTTTTTTTTTTTTTTTTTCTAATGCAAAAATTATAAAATACAAAAATTATAGAATTTAATAATACAAAATATAATAATAACACAAAAATTATAAAAATTATTATATTTATTGAAGAAACCAATATCATATATTTTTTAATTATTTATTAAATATTAAAAATATATTTATACTTATATTTTTATTAATCCACGTATATATATATATATACATATATATGATGCATTAACTTGTCGATGCTGTTAATAATTATAATTTATTGAAAATTAATATGAATAAGAATTTTATAAATATAGGTTAATATTATTATATAATTAATTTATAAGAATTTTATTAACTAATTTAGCCCATTTAAGATTGATATTGCAAAAACGCAATATTACATAAACTTTTATTTTTATTTTCTGTGATAAATTTTTCAAATCTCTTTTACTGCGAGATATAGAATAAGCTTATCTGACAATCAGAAAAAATTTTATTTGGTCTCTCATGTTAATTTTTTAACAAGGATGAGTTATTCCTTTGGTTTTTTCTTTACTTTTAAGTTATTCTCGTAGATGCCAGTACCAGTCGAAAAAATTATGAAGCCTTGTTTTTAACCTACCAAAATATAGTTATAGTAAAAAACGTAATATCCCTTTGTATAACGTAGGTTTAAAAATTTCATGTATTGAAAAGTAAAAATTTTTATAGAGGTGCCGTTTTAGCAACATTATATAACTCACATAAATATAAATTTTTTTTTTCTATTTTTTATTAGTGAAATAGTTTCTATATTTATGTATGTTAATATTCATTATTGAAAATGTTTCATTCAGACAATATCTGATGCAATCCATGCTTGTTGAGTACAGTTTTAAATTTTGATATGACACAAACCAGAAAATATACAATGACTTCTTGCAACGAATATTCATCAATCGCTGATGTCTTGAGATCCTTGTAAGGTTAAAAAGAAGGAAAGAAACAATAACATAGATTAACGCCCTGCAACCAAATCAGCATGTTAATGACAAAACATCACATACAGTATTATGCAATAAAAATATTGAATTTAAATATTACATTAATGATTAAGTATTTATTGTCATGTGTAAACAGGATGTTGCCCTGGTTAGGGGTTCATGACGTAATCCGAAAATGAGGGTCAAGCAAATAAAACTCCAATGCAAATTTTGGCGGAAAATGATACTTTTTGGGCCCCTTAACTCTTGAAATGATTCATGGTTAACGTTAATCTTCAATAATTTTCGGGTGAATTTGGCTTTTTGCTTTAAATGTTTTGTAGCATGATTTTGAATACCTTTTCATGCTTTGGGATGGGATTTTTAAACATTTGTAGATCCAATGGCTATTAGTACTCGTCGTGCGTTGATCAATTCCTTCTTTTTGAAATTTCATATTTATCACTTTTGGTATCTTCTGGTGCCTATTGAGCTGTATAGAGCTTCTTATTGTATTTGGAATACTTCATTCTACAGTTTTTTTAAATATTTTTTAATCTAACCAGAGAAGCATGATGTTTCGTGTTTTCATTATTTATCAAAGACCGAAGTTTTTTTTTTTTTTTTTTTTTTTTCCTTTTCCCCGTGTGTATGTGTCTTATAACCATTTAAAGTAAAAATGTTATATGGTATTGCGAGATGCCATTAAAGTAAGGGGAGGGGGTTCACATGTAGCCCGTAGATCAATTTATGGCCCTTATCCCATGGCACATGAAGCCCATGGTTCATTAGGCCATATTTGCATATTTTATGAAACGTAAACAATATTTAATGATAATATTCTCAAAGTCGTACTCGTAGTGTCAGTGTTGGTGACATTAAGTGTCATGCTTAATGCCATTCGTTTAAAATAATAATAATGGCATAGATAATAATCATTTTTAAAAATTTATTTATCATTGCTCCTCAATTCTATTATTGCTATGTATATTATTCTTTCTCTTTCATTAAAATAACAATAATAATAATAATAATTTTGCCTATTTTTTGTATTATTCGTATTAAGCTCTAATTCACCGTCTCCAAAAATGTACTTATGCTTAATAAAGTTAGAACAAAAATACTTTTAAAAGTGTATAATTATTAAATAAGAAAATATAAATCAGTAGTAAAGTAAATAAGACCATTCATATAAAGCGAGTATATCTTATATAAAGCTTCATATGTATCTTCATATAAAGAGAGTGTAGTTTCATATATATCTTCATATGAAGCTTCATATAAAGATAGTATAGCTTCATATGTATTTTGATATACAGCTTCATATGTATATTCTTATACAGCTTCATATGTATCTTCATATAAAGCTTCATATACATCTTCATATAAAGCTTCATATATATCTTCATATAAAGCTTCATATATATCTTCATATAAAGCTTCATATACATTTTCATATACAGTTTCATATGTATCATCATATAAAGCTTCATAATCTTCATATAAAGCTTCATAATCTTCATATAAAGCTTCATATACATCGAGTATAGATTCATGTATATCTTCATTTGATATAAAAAGAGAGTACAGCTTGATATATATCTTTAATAAAGTTTCATATAAAGAGAGTATATCTTCATTTTAAAGCGAGTATATTTTCATGTAAAAGCTTCATATATGTCTTCATATAAAGCTTCATATTTGTCTTCATACAATGCTATGTATATCTTCCATCCTTCTCTTCTTATATCTGTTTTAAACAATTTTTGCTGTTTTTAAATGAGCTTTTTCAAAAAAAAATAATAAAAAAAATGCATTTAAATTAGAAAATAAATACTTGTCAAATCTATAATTAACTTTTTAACTTTCAATTAACTGAATTCACATTTTAAATAAATGTAAAATAATTATTTAGTCCTTAACGAAAGCCATACGAATTCCAAGAAACGGTATTAATTCTATTTCAGAGATAATTCTTTTTTAAAGCTTCGTTCATTAATGAGTTTCCTAACAATTAATTGTTTTCTACAAATTAAAAACTTTATTACCATTTTCCAGTCTGTTTTTGAACAAAGATTATAAATGTTTTATTCTATTTTTAATTGTAATTTGAAAGAGCAAGAGCTTTATTAAAACAGACTTTTAATTCATTCTTCTACTTTCGTAATGATCCTTTTTAATTGAAATCGAAAGTGATTTTTGAGTAATGTCATCATAGAATAAATTTCTCTTGTCTTTTCTAATGCATTAGAACACAAAAATTAAAGTATAATTATTGTTTATTATTAATTAAAGTATAATTATTTTTATTCATCCACGAAATCAATAAAAATATCAGTATAAATATAGAATATGAAAGTTATAATATTAAGTTTATCAATAAAAACAATATGATGTATTTTTTTTAACTTTTAAACATTCTATGTATCAAGTATTAAAATATATATTTAAACTGATATTTTTATTAATCGACAAAATTAATAAAAATATCTGTATAAATATAGAATATGAAAGTTATAGTATAATCATGTTTATTAATAAAAACAATATCATATATATATTTTTTTTAACTTATAAACATTCTATGTAATAAGTATTTAAAAATATATATTTATACTGATATTTTTATTATAAATCCATAAAATTAAACTTATTATTTTCTTTCTTCAACAAATTTAAATTTAAAAGGATTTTATATCAGCCATAAATTTACTATTCATTATATGTGAAATTTAACAATGTAAGGAAAACATGATTAATAATTATATTTTTATTGGAATTATATTTCTTCAATTTTTCTTTAAAATAGGACTAATACTGTACACGTTAAAATTATCAGCGTCAAAACATTAGAAATGTTTTTAAAAATAATATTTATTACGTTTTATTGTCATCTAATAATTTCTACCTACTTATATATTGTGAACTTCATTATGGTTTGGTTTGTCGCTCTACGGTCATTTTGTACACACTTTTAGCTAATTAAACCGGGACCTGCAGTTTAACATGGATTCCGAGCCACTAATAAATATTCATACCACCGCCAGGGATTCTAACCTGAAGCTTGTGGTACCAAAGATCAGAGCGCCAGCCAATTCGCCATCAGGCCATTTTCATTGAGAAAACTGTTAAAGAAAAAAATTCTCAATTCAAATGCTAACCATAATTTCATGATCAGAAAATATCAATAGAACATAAGAACTATTTATTTTAGAAGAGGCTAGAAGTCTGGTTCTGGGTTTTATTTAAAAATGGTTGCCAAAAACTATCATTATAACCATATTTCATAGTTTTAATGCGGGCTGGATTTTTTTTTTTTTTTTTTTTTTTTTGTCTCTCCTTATATGAAATACATATAAAGAATATTTTCCATATTTTCGATCAAAGATCATTGATATACAAGCCGCAGGGCCACATGGGTAACTTGATCACAGGTCGCTCACACGTCAAAAAAGAATCCTCGCAGGCATATATTCCATCGTTTTTAAATTTAAAAACACAAAAAAAAAAAATTAATATAAGATAATAAAAAAATAAATAATTTGATACTTGATATTACATTAATGCTCATAGTTATTTTTGAAATAATTGAAGGAAAGGATCGCAGGAATGATTAATCAAATAGTTTTTTTTTTATTTATTTATGCCTAAATATACACAAATATTTTAATCTTATTAGAGAAAAATAAAAATAATAATAATAATGAAAAATAATAATAATAATAATAACATTTTCACCTTAACAAAATTTTTTTTTAAACTTCTAAAAAGTTGGATAAAATGAATTATTTGTTTCTCTTCATGAAACGTATATAAAATTACTAAATAAAAAAATGTGTGTGCTTTATCTAAATGTTGTAACTTTTACATATTAACGAAAACATTTTTTTAATCTTATAAAGAGTATGGAAAAAATAAATTATTTGTTTCTCTTCATGAAACGTAGTATAAAATTACTAAATAAAAGAAAATGCGTGCTAAAAATAATGAAATGCCATTTTTTAAATGTTGTATAATAATAAGCTCTTAATGGATTTCAAGCAAACCATTTAATTATCGTTCCATATATATATTAAATTTATTTCAATGAATTGTATAGTTTTATGCAAGAATATAATTTGTACATTGTTTAGAGCTATAATTATTAACGACAACAGTCTATTCACAGTATTCAAGAAAATCAAACACAAAATTGAGAGTAAGAAATATTGAAAAAAAATCAAATAGGTAATTAATCAAATTTTAAAAATAATGGTAATAATTTAAAAATAATCAACTGAAAAAAATTTAGCAGATTTTTCTTCAAAATTAAATCAATATTCGTTAAGACATTACCCAATTGGTTTTACGTCAATATGGTGACTTTTAGTGGTTGGTGAATTTTTCATGGCTGATGTTATTTTTTAGGCTTTGAACTTTTCACAGACAGACTGAATAAAATAAATAATGAAATAAAACATATTAATCGATGAATTGCAATCACTTAAAATTTTTTTTAAAAAAATTATGATTGCGATTTTATTATAGAAACGTCCCGACCAAATCACAGTTTAATTGACAATCAAATTTGAAGACTTTTTGTAGTCGCGAAATGGAAAATGAACAATTTTTAGCTGACAATGGATGTGTAAAATACATGCAGTCAAGTTTCCATTTTTGTCAATTTTTCGTATTTATAATGTCATATCGTCAATGGTATCAATAAGTCTATAGATTTCGTATTTTGATAGCTATAGGGGGAAGGGTAGTATTCTTTACTTAGGCGGCGTTGCAAATTATTGTTAAATTTGCAATGCCATCTAAGAAAAAAATGGGAATGTAGGGGGATGGTAGTATTCTTTTTTAGGTGATATTGCAAATTAATGTTAAATTTGCAATGCCATCCAAGAAAAAAATGGGAAGTAGGTGATGGTAGTATTCTTTTCTTAGGCGGCATTGCAAATTATTGTTCAATTTGCAATGCCGCCTAAAAAAAGAAAATTATTAAATCATATGCCAAAGCTGAAGAAAGCAAAGAATCTGCCTTGAACAGACGTAAAACTAAATAATTAATAAGTTTTATTTTTTGAAGTCATGAAATGCCGGATTATATGTGCCACTCTTATTATACTCTTAAAAACAAAATTCTGAAGATTCATCTATATCTGTTTTAAATACCGTACGTAACTCTCAAAACAATCTCCCATTCTGCAATTTATTTTTCTGTTCTCACATCTATGCCTGAAAAACAGCGACAGTACAACCATTGTTTTCCAGCAAACAGCAAAGCACGCAGAAATAATGGTAAAATTTGTCAATATAATTACAAGACCCGGGAAACCTGTACCATTCTGCCACCGTATTTTTCATCAAAAGCATCTATTATAAGAGGCGGTATCTTTAATTATTCTCGCAGGGGGAAGACGAGGAAAAAGCTACTAATCAAAAGAAAACAGACACCGCCCGCTGTAGTTTCCTGCAATTATTCGATAAAACATTTCTGCTCTTGTTCCGAAAGTAATGAAAGGGATGAATCCACCCTCGCAAAGAATATATAACAAAAAAAAAAAAAACCGGTTGCTATATTACTCCGTAAACGCCACCTGTTTTCTAGTAACACGAACCCGGGCATCAAACTCAATGACCATAAATACTAGAGAGGGTAGATAAATCCAAAAGAATCTTTTAAAAAAGGGAAGCCGTCGTCTTTGATGTCCGTGGACCACACACGTTACACATAGGATGGCATGGGGATAGGTAATCTCATTACTTGGATTCTTCAGAGCAATGAAAGCATATTTCCTTTCCATTCCTTTTCAGTGGTTTGGAATGAAATAGAACAGAATAAAAAAAAAAAATACCCCGCCCAATTTCGTCATGTATGTCTCGCTGGACCCTCCCTAGTTTGGTAGAATGTAAAGGGACAAAAAAAAAAAAAAAAAAAACTGTTAGGGGATTTCATGTCTCGCCTATTGAATCTCTCGTATGATCCAGCTATCAGATAATGTAGGAAAAAAGCAAACTGAGTATGCATTACTAATGCACGGATAGATGCCAAGGCTGCTTATTTATGATAGAATAATTCCGTAAATTTAGACGTCGGATGAGGTTGGTAATAGAATGGCGGTGTAAAGTTTCGCTTAGTTATGTCCCCAGGGATTTTACAGAAGAGAATTATATGAATGATTATGAAGGTTATTAACTTGGAGCTGGTTTAATCTTGAAAAACTACTAAATGGATCATTAGAATGGCGATTTTTTTTTTTTTTTTCAATCCTTTTTAAATAATACTTATAAAATTCTTAAAATTAAAAACAAAAGAAGAAAAAATTTATTTGCATGATAAAAATTCAACTATTTTATTTGTGTACTGAAATTTAAAAACGAGTTTTTAAATAATATTTATTAAAAATGATGCATAATAAGAATAACAATTATAAAAGGACATTTTAATTTACTAAAATGCAATTATAATTTATTTATTTATTTTTTTCTTTCAATAAAAATTACTCACAATTTTGGTAGTATACTCTTTTACTCTATTTGTCTTCGCATAAAATATTAACCATGTCCAACTATTAACTGAATCAAAATAGTTTACATTTTTTCAGTAAATACATAAATCTTTTTTTTTTTTTTTGATAATAATTTTAAATAACACCTATCAGAAAAAATTTTTCATTGTAAATTATACTTATTGAAAGCTGAATGAAATAATTTTTTTCAAATTTATGTGAATATATATAACATAATTTGACAAAAAAAATTAAGATTTCGCGGAATTTCGTTAGGTACATATATCTGTTTATGTATTTACTTAAATGTTATTAACTATGTTTATTCAATATTATTACCGAATACTATTGCAAAACAAATTAACACTATTATTTAATTACTATCAAATTAAAATATTATATCAGAAATATATACTCTATGTATATTTATATATATAAATATATACCTAGAATTAAATTAGAATAGAATACCCAGTATTAAAAAATATTGCGTCATAAATATATAGCATATTATATTCTAATTGGGTTATAATATCTAATACAACAAAAATAAATAAAAGATATATGTATCTAACCAAATTCCACAAAATCTTACCTTTTTTTTTTTTTTTATTTTTTCAAATTAACAATCATGATCTGTTATGATAAACAATACCTCATAAAAATATTTTCAACCATTTTACTTTATAAATTAATCCTTGAAATGGTTAATTAAAATCTTTAAAATTTTATATTTTTGATCTAAAAAGCTTATAAATCTTAACTTATTTTTTCTTATTAATAAACTTATTAAATGTAGTGTATAGTTAGTCATATTTGCCTCTGAACAATACGCAATTTTTTTTTTCCCCTTTGCAAGTTTAGTAATAATATAGAAGTATTCCACAAGATGGCGCTGCATTCGAATAATCTTACAATATAACAAACGCTTAATCATGATCTTACAGAACGTTACACGTTATGGCGCTGTTTTTTGAAACTAGCGAGCAAATGTGTTTGAAAAATTGCATTTTTTTTATAGCTGCTTTTAAACACTTGTGATATAATCATAGTTCATCGTAAACATGTAAATAATAATTTATTAAATACATAATTTGATAGGATAAATTTTTTATGGCAAGTTCTAAACAGCAAAATTTGATTTTTTTTTTTTTTTAATGTAATATGTATCATAGTTCTCAGCTTTATCCACTTTTATAAGAATTGAAAAGCTAATTAATAATTTTTAATTCCAAGAATAAATAAATAATAAAAATTCTGAAATTTATTTAAATTTTATAAATAACATGCAATTTTAAAAGTATTATTATAACGTACATAGTTTCTTTTCTTTCTCCGGTCCAATTTCTTTTAGGTATATAATAAAATAATCTCAGTGTTTTAGAACATCATTTTTGTATGTTACATTCGGCAAAATATAAATACCAAATTAAAAGGGTTTATTTATTTTTTTTACGTTATTAAGGGTTTACGTAAAGGGTTTATTTATTTATTTTTTCAATCTCATTGAAATACTTTTTGTTGACTTATTTACAATATCACATTTTGTGTAATGTTTTCCCAAGTAAACATGTGGAGCTATAAGCAATCAATTAACTTTTTCATCTATTGAAAAAAAAATAAAGGAAAATATTTTTAATAAAAATTTACGTAATTTAAATTACAAAAGCACACCCATTATAAAGATTTTAAAAATAAAAATATTTTTGGTATGAAATGGAAATCCATGATCCATGAAGTCCATAATTATACAAATGAAAGTTAACAGATTAAAACACACAATAATTACATAGTAAAATGAGACACAAGGCCTAACTAGATGAAAAAAAAAAAAAAAATACTTAATAAATTTTCATTCCAGAATTTTTATAATGTATTCATTTATAAAACTAGCAAATACTTCTTAATAAAGACACCAGCAAAAGTTTCATCCACAGCATTGACTCAACGATTTCAACATAGAAAGTAAGAGAAATTTGTTCATTTGTTTACAACTAAACAACTGATTTACGACTCATAACTGTCACTCAAACGATTATTTATTTATATTTTGTGATTCAAACATAAATTTATGAAATCACATGCAGGAAATATAGGGCATGTACATTTTTTTTTTTTTATTACTCTGATGACTATCAACCCAATGAGAATTGACAGATCTTCAAACTTAGCAACAACACTTCTATAATTTTCCCTGGTTTATTTAGTCGTTCTTAAAACTGAAGAAAATTTAAGTTCAAAAATATATACCAGCAAAGATTTATTTCATGCTGTAAACCTCAGATCATAACATTGTAATTGTGAAAAGAAAGTTTATAATTTTGAATAGCAGTTTATATTTGGATCCCATTTAAGCATGTCAAACATTAAATTTGTCAGAGTCACGATTAAATGGAGTAAACATACTATAGAATGAAGATAACTTCTATTTATGTTGATTACACTAAACGAAGCTCATTACAAAATTTAGAAAAACAATTCCTAATCAATAAACTAACAAAGATTACCTAAGTAAATTGAAGATCGCAGCATAGTCAATTTAAGAAAACTGTTTGCTTGTTTGTAACAACCGCTTTACAAGCTTCCATTAAACCGTCAAGGCAAACATTATTTATTCGCATTTTAAATAAATTTACGAAAGTCGCAAGGCAATGGGGGGGGAGATAGAGTGGAAGATATCTTTTATTTACACTGAAGACAATCAACCCAACTACAGTTGACAGATCTGCAAACGTAGCAACTATACTTCTAGAATTTTCCCCGGTTTATTTAATCGTTTTTAAAACTAAAAAAAATTAAAGAAATCGGTTCAAGAAGTACACCAGCAAAGATTTATTTCATGATGTAAATCGCAGATCATAACATTGTAATTGTTATAAAAGATTTATAATTTTGAATAGACGTTTATATCTGGATCCCATTTTAGCATGTCAAACATTAGATTTGTCAGAGTTACGATTAAATGGAGTAAATATACTATAGAACGGAGATAACTTCTGTTTATGTTTAAGACACTAAATCTAAAACCATTACAAAATTAAAAAGAAAAAATCAAGAAACTAACAAAGATTGCCTAAGTACAGTAAATTGAAGATCCTAGCATAGTCAATCTGAGAAAATTGTTTACTATGTTTGTTACAACCGCTTTACAAGCTCCCATTAAACCGTCAAGCCAAACATTATTTATTCGCATTTTAAATAAATTTACGAAAGTCGCAGGCAATGGGGGAAAGATAGAATGGAAGATATCTTTTATTTACGCTGAAGACAATCAACCCAATGAAAAATCACAGATCTTTAAAGTTAGCAACAATACTTCATCATCATTTAAGTTCACGGAGTGCCTTGGTCATTTTTCGACCTTTACTCCAGAGTGGCACACAGTAAAGTCCATTGGAGAGAGAAACATTAATAATATAGAGAATAAAAGGAATAAGTGATAATGGTCTGCCCAGATTACATAAAAATTTACAAGTGCAAAGTTAAAGAGAAAATAAGAAATGCAAAATTAAGAATTAAGACGAAAAAGAGATTGAAAAAATACTACGAAAACTACTTAGTATAATATATACAAACAACAATTAATACTACGAAAACTACTAAGTATAATATATACAAACAATTAATATACAATGCATGACACAAAAATATACAAAAAGAATAGAACAGATGAAAACTACTACATAGTAGTGTAATTGCTGCTGTAATTGCTTTAGTGATGACAAGGATCTAGGTCTGGTGCAAATTATGCAGAGACGCCCGTGGGCGCTTAGCGTTTTCCGGTAATGTGAAATCGTATCTTGGAAGATTACGAATTTCATCATTCGGAATAGAGTTTAGATTTGCGTAAAAATTAGTCGCAAGCTTCAGCATAAAATTTTGAATAGTAGGGAGGGCTAAACAACGACGGATGTCATCATTTCTAAAGTACCATGGAGAACTAGTGATCATTCTAAGGATCTTATTTTCAAAACGTTTAATGAAATTAATCTGGTACCTTGCAGCAGTACCCCAAACCGGGCAAGCAACAATACTTCTAGAATTTTCCCTGATTTATTTGAACATCTTTAAAATTGAAATAAAAAGGTAAAGAAATCGATTCAAGAGGTACACCAGCAAAGCTTTATCTCATGATGTAAGCGGCAGATCATACTATTGTAATTGTGATAAGAAGATTTATAATTTTGAATAACAGTTTATATCTGGATCCCATTTAAACAAGTCAAACATTAAATTTGTCAGAGTCACGATTAAAGGCAGGAGATATAGAATGGAGATATCTTCTATTTATGTTTAATACATTAAAACCGAAATCATCAAAAAATTTCCTAATCAAGAAACTAACAAAGATTACCTAAGTAAATTGAAGATAGCAGCATAGTGAATCTTGGAAAACTGTTTACTTGTTTGCAACAACCGCTTTACAAGCTGCTCGACAAGGTCCCATTAAACCGTTAGCCAAACATTATTTATTCGCATTTTAAATAAATTTACGTAGAAAATCGCAGGCAAGGCAATGGGAGAAAGATAGAGTGGAAGATATCTTTTATTTACGCTGAAAATTACGCTTACAATTAACCCAATGAGAGTTGCTAGATCTACAAACGTACCATCAACACAATTTTCACTGATTTTTTTTTAAATCTTTTTAAAATTGAAGAAGATTAAAGAAATTGGTTCAAGAGGTACACTAGTAAAGATTTATTTCATGATGTAAATCATAGATCATAGCATTGTAATTGTGATAAGAAGGTTTATGATTTTGAACAGCATTTGGATCCCCTTTAAGCACGTCAAACATTAAACTTGTCAAGAGTCACGATTAAAGGGAGGAGACAAAGAATGGAGATAACTTCTATTGATGTTGATTACACTAAACTCAAGCTCATTACAAAATGAAAAAGAAAAATTTCCTAATCAAGAAACTAACAAATATTGCCTAAGTATAGTAAATTGAAGATCGTAGCATAGTCAATCTGCGAAAACTGTTTGCTTGTTTGTAACAACCGCTTTACAAGATCCCATTAAACCGTCGAGCCAAACATTATTTATTCGCATTTTAAATAAATTTACGAAAGTCGCAGGCAATGGGGGAAAGATAGAATGGAAGATATCTTTTATTTACGCTGAAGACAATCAACCCAATGAAAAATCACAGATCTTTAAAGTTAGCAACAATACTTCATCATCATTTAAGTTCACGGAGTGCTTGTCATTTTTTCGACCTTTACTCCAGAGTGGCACACAGTAAAAGTCCATTGGAGAGAGAAACATTAATAATATAGAGAATAAAAGGAATAAGTGATAATGGTCTGCCCAGATTACATAAAAATTTACAAGTGCAAAGTTAAAGAGAAAATAAGAAATGCAAAATTAAAAATTAAGACGAAAAAAGAGATTGAAAATACTACGAAAAACTACTTAGTATAATATATACAAACAACAATTAATACTACGAAAACTACTAAGTATAATATATACAAACAATTAATATACAATGCATGACACAAAAATATACAAAAAGAATAGAACAGATGAAAACTACAAAGTAGAGTAATTGCTGCTAGAAATGATGACAAGGATCTAGGTCTGGTGCAAATTATGCAGAGACGCCAGTGGGCGCTTAGCGTTTTCCGGTAATGTGAAATCGTATCTTGGAAGATTACGAATTTCATCATTCGGAATAGAGTTTAGATTTGCGTAAAAATTAGTCGCAAGCTTCAGCATAAAATTTTGAATAGTAGGGAGGGCTAAACAACGACGGATGTCATCATTTCTAAAGTACCATGGAGAACTAGTGATCATTCTAAGGATCTTATTTTCAAAACGTTTAATGAAATTAATCTGGTACCTTGCAGCAGTACCCCAAACCGGGCAAGCAACAATACTTCTAGAATTTTCCCTGATTTATTTGAACATCTTTAAAATTGAAATAAAAAGGTAAAAGAAATCGATTCAAGAAGTACACCAGCAAAGCTTTATCTCATGATGTAAGCGGCAGATCATACTATTGCAATTGTGATAAGAAGATTTATAATTTTGAATAACAGTTTATATCTGGATCCCATTTAAACAAGTCAAACATTAAATTTGTCAGAGTCACGATTAAAGGCAGGAGATATAGAATGGAGATATCTTCTATTTATGTTTAACACATTAAAACCGAAATCATTAAAAAATTTCCTAATCAAGAAACTAACAAAGATTACCTAAGTAAATTGAAGATAGCAGCATAGTGAATCTTGGAAAACTGTTTACTTGTTTGCAACAACCGCTTTACAAGCTGCTCGACAAGGTCCCACTAAACCGTTAGCCAAACATTATTTATTCGCATTTTAAATAAATTTACGTAGAAAATCGCAGGCAATGGGAGAAAGATAGAGTGGAAGATATCTTTTATTTACGCTGAAAATTACGCTACAATTAACCCAATGAGAGTTGCTAGATCTTCAAACGTACCATCAACACAATTTTCACTTTTTTTTTTTAAATCTTTTTTAAAATTGAAGAAGATTAAAGAAATTGGTTCAAGAGGTACACTAGTAAAGATTTATTTCATGATGTAAATCATAGATCATAGCATTGTAATTGTGATAAGAAGGTTTATGATTTTGAACAGCATTTGGATCCCCTTTTAAGCACGTCAAACATTAAACTTGTCAAGAGTCACGATTAAAGGGAGGAGACATAGAATGGAGATAACTTCTATTGATGTTGATTACACTAAACTCAAGCTCATTACAAAATGAAAAAGAAAAATTTCCTAATCAAGAAACTAACAAATATTGCCTAAGTATAGTAAATTGAAGATCGTAGCATAGTCAATCTGCGAAAAACTGTTTGCTTGTTTGTAACAACCGCTTACAAGATCCCATTAAAACCGTCGAGCCAAACATTATTTATTCGCATTTTAAAATAAATTTACGAAAGTCGCAGGCAGCAATGGGGGAAAAGATAGAGTGGAAGATATCTTTTATTTACGCTGAAGACAATCAACCCAACTAGAGTTGACAGATCTTCGAAAGCTCGTTTTAGCGTACAGACAGGCAGGGGTGAGGAGATAAGTCGTCTCACTCACTCTTCTTTAGCTGTTTTTTTTTATTTTTATTATTATTCCTGCCTGCTTTTTTTATTATTATTATTTTTTCCTCTTCTTTTCGGGGAACTACTACTACAGAATAGACAAGGGCTAAACCACATGTCGACTCAGCGTTGCTCCCCATAGAATAAAAAAAAGACCCCCTTCCCTTTTCTATCTCAGGCTGGATTGCTCCCAGATTGCTTGAGGAGGGATGGGGGGCAGGAATCCCCTGGGGGAGGGTAAATTTCCGGTTCCCCTTTTCAAAAACCTCGCGTTAATTCTTGCAATTGATCCGGTGGGGGGTTGCCCGTCCCCTATTAGACCCCCCGCCTTTCGTAACTGGAAACCGGAGATTCCTAGATGGGTAAGGCTAGGCAGGCAGGCAGGGTTTTTAGAGCTTGCAGAACGAAATATTCTGGACTGGTACATCCACCCTCCATTCAGCAAGAAAAAATCTGCCCTGTAGTACATTATATCCTGGCATTACGCTCGAAATAACAGTCTCGATGAGCGACGTTCTGCCCCCTTTTTTTTTATAAAAATAATAATAAATAAATAAAATAAAAAAAGGGGGAGGTGGAAAGAAAAGAATATTGCATACTACAGAACAGAATAAAAAAAAAAAAAAAAAAATATGAAGTGTAGTGTAGGTGTCTTTTAGAAAGCGATCCCTACAGGAGAATGTGGATTATATTGCCTTCCCGTCATGTTTGTTATTAGAGGTCCCCGACTAAGGGGGCACGTCGGACTAAGGGGCAATCTTTTTCGGATATAATTAATTTTCCCCGCTTCTAATGGGGCTCCCTCAGCTGTTTCCTTTGATGAATGTTAAAGTGTGTGGGGTCACATTTTTTTGGGTTACTTGAGTGCTGTGCTGCTATTAGTTTTTAACTGATAATGCCATAATATTGTCAAGAAGCAGATTTGAGTACAGAAGTTTAATAAATTAATACCTCTCATAATTGAAAATAACACATAAGTGATATTTTTAATTACCCTTTTATTACTATAATTTTAACATAAAAATAATGATGATCTATTTTTAATAAAATTCTTGCTGACTATTGACTTTGTAAACATCACTTTTCTCTCCTCTATAGAGAGCGGCCTGGTGGCCAAGTGGCTAACACTCTGGCCTTTGGTATCCCAGGCTTCAGGTTCGAATCCTGGCGGGGACATGGATGTTTGTGAGTGTTTCGGAATCCACGTTAAACTGTAGGTCCTGGTCTGTTTAGCCTAAATTGTGCACAAGATGACCGTAGAGCGACAAACCAAACCTCTATACAGAGCGGCGGCCTGATGGCTGAGTGGCTAGCCCTCGGCTTCAGCCACAGGCTTCGAATCCTGACAGTGGCGTGGATGTTTGTTAGTAGTTCGAAATCCCCTTTAAGCTGTATGTCCCGGTCTCATATGACTATAGAGCGTCACAGAGCCCAATCAGACTTCTCGGACCAGACTCTTCACCCAAGCCACATCATTCCCAAACTGTAAAGGGGCAACTCAACTCTAGGCACAGTGATGTGATGTGGTGTGGTATAGTGGTTAGGAATCCACGTTAAACTGTAGGTCCCAGTCTAATTAGCCCAAAGCGTGCACAAAATTACCGTAGAGCGACAAACCAAACTATAGAGAGCGATCGCCAAATAATTAAAAATGTATAGTCAAACAGGCTAGAGTTATCTAGTGAAACCTATTAAAATCTATTTTTAAAAAATGCTAATAGCGGTTTTATTTTCAGAAGTTTATGCTAATACAAAACAATTGATTCGGATCAAGATTTTGTTGAGTTAGCTGAATCACTGTTTAAGATTGGAAACATTCAAAATTGAGCAACTTTTAATCACAATTATTTAAAATAAAAAAATATATATATATGACCTTAACATGTCACTAAAGTTGTTCATGGATGAAAAACGTTTTGTTGACAAAATACGCACACAAGCCTCCATATTAAAGTAACATGTGATTCAATTAGTCAACGAATTAGTAAACATTTTGGAATAAAGAATTATGAGTGTTATCCCATAATCATAATATCTTTTCTTTTCTCCATTTATTTAGTTTTCTGATAATGAAATTTTTATGGAGATCTTTTTGAATGATTGCAGGATTGATTGTTTCAACCATTGTTTTTTATTAAAAACTTTGTTTCTTGAAAAGCCTTAGTTAAACAATCAACAATCTCAACAAATTTCGATTAACATAATTCATTGAAACAAAAATTTTGCTAAATATTAACAAACCAAATAATACACAGTTGCTAAATATTATCATACCAAATAAGCAAATAAGAAGATAGCAATAATAAGCACAAATATCAATGGGATAAGATTTATTTTTCCATATTGTCTATCATTACTGCATATGACCGAAACAAAGGATAAATATTTTTAAAAATAAAATGTGCGATTCAAACCTACTCATTTAGCAATCAGAAGAAGTATTGTAAGGACTCTTAAAAGACTTATCATCCTATAATCAGTTCCTTAATGTCTTCTTCGCTAAGTTTTTTGTTTAGTTTTCTGATAATGACAATTGTTGTAGAGATTATTTGATTGATTACATTATGAAACATTGATTCAATAGGAAGACTTTTGTGAAACAATCTCTTTAGGATTTCTACTTAATTCGTTTAAATACAATCTTTATGATAAAAATCTTTAACATTGCACAATATCTACTTCAGATCTTAAACAAAAACAAAAAAAAAAAAAGTAAATAGTATATTTCAAATCAAGTTCAGAGTGTTAATAAAAAAAAAAAAATTTCATAAATTCTAAATCACGTTTTGGAACTTTATATTAACTAAACATTCCTTCCATATGAAGACTGTGAAACTTTCTGCAATCTCTAGATTCCTACTTAATTCTTTTAAATGCAATCTTTATGTTAAAGATCTTTGATATTTACTTCAGATCTTAAATAAAAAAAGAGTAAACAGTATTTTGCAAATCAATGTTAGTAAAACAATGTTCACAACTTTAGTAAACAAAAAAAATTTCATAAACTTTTCTAAATCCCGTTTTGGAACTTTATATAGTACACTACATATGCTATGCTATATTATATACTATGCTATTACATTCATATACTATATTATTACAGTCATATAATATATTATTATTACATTCTTAACTATAAAATATTGGTTCCATAGGAAGACTTTGTAAAAATCTTCAAAAAATGACAATCCATAGTCTCTGTAGATTTCTACTTAATTTTTTAAATACAATGTTTATAATAAAATCTTTGACATTTGCGCAATATCTACTTCAGATCATAAATTTTAAAAAAGTAAACAGTATTTTCCAAGTCAAGTTCACAATATTAATAAAACCAAAAAATTTCATAAACTTTCTAAATCAAGTTTTAGAACTTTATATTAACACCTATTTTTAAACTTTATCAACTGATCACTTTTACACACACCATTAAAATTGTATTTTCGAAATAAAAATTAAAATATTTCTTAAATGGGTGTTTCTATTTTTTTTTAAACAACTTTCCGTCAGCCAACCTTTAATAATTGCTCGAAATCAACTTGGAAATCTATCATTTGCAAGATGTGGGCTTGGCTTGATCTTATCAAATACCTGTTGATCTTTTGGTACTTCTGTTGGAAGACTTTAGAACTATCCATCAAAGAATGATGGATAATAGTTCTGAAACACTTTGCACCAGAATTTCAAAATAGTTAGCAAATTGACTCTTTTCGCCTTGAGAGATAGTATCAGTGGTGCGATTTAAAGATAAGGAACATTTTCAACATTTTATAAATTTTATTTATTATTATTATTATGATTATTTTTAAAGGCAGTGATGAAGAAAATTGCGGTTGCTTATTAAAATCTACCTGAATGATCAGGCAAAAATGTCTTCCGAAAGTCAAGGAAAAAAAAGATTCCATAACTTAGAAAGCAAAATTCCCTTAACTTTACATTAAAGAAAAATTAAATAGTTCTTTAAATGAAAAAAAAAAAAATAAAATAAAATACACAAAGAACAATGCTACTATAATTTTTTTTTTTTCCTGCACTAATTTCCCTCCCTGAAAAAGGAATAATTATTTTTACTGGCCATTAACTTTTCTATTTCTTATCATTATCATTGCTTACAAATAATAACATTAATAATAAAGGAAAAAAAAAATTGAAGGATCCAGTTATGTACTATATAAACGAATATCTTAAAAGAATAATAACTGATGCTTTGTTATTACGATATTATAATTATTATAATTTTAAACAAAAACAGGAAACACTAGATGATCACTAACAAGCGAATATGCATAACTGAAATTGACATAAATATCCAAAATTCTAGTAATTACAAAAACATTAAAACCAATTACGAATTTCATTTTATTGTGTGTAAACATGCTATTTTCATGAATTTAAAATGAAAAACCGTATTTTTAGGTTCTTTCACAATAAAACTAATCTACTAAATCTAAAAAATCGCAGTCAATACAGGAAGTACGAGCTCTTCATACTATTTCAGAGCTATCCATTAAGTGCTATAACAACAGGAATATTAGAGTCATCTCCAAAAACTGTAATATAACCACATTTTTCTATTAACTAAGCTCTCATCTAAAGTATTTTGATGGAATTCTAGTTTATTCAGTTACCAGTTCGGATTCAGCTGCAAATCGTATTTTCTTGTTTTTGACGTTGTTACTTCCATGAATTTCATCAAGATGCATATATATATTTTCTTCATTCTTTCATATATATATATAAATAGATAGATATAGATAGATACAAACATACATACATATATATAACTTCTTCATTGACGCAACAACCCTATGATGCCAAGGCCGTCTGCCTACTGGCAGATTTCGAGACAAGAGATGTTTTCTTTTATGGGTTAGGATTGCCATACCTACGCCCGACGCTCTGCAGCATATTAGACCGGGACCTACGGTTTAAAGTGAATTACGAACACTATAAACATCCATGGCACCAAGCGCCAGAGCGCCAGCCACTCGGCCAGCAGGCCCCATATATATATGGAACCTTCTGGCTATATCATCGGAAAAAGAAAAAAGAAAAGTGATAAAACCTAAGCATTAATAACGTCTTGGAACTATTTTTTGGACTTTGTTTCCCAAAATCTGAGAGAACATACTTCAAAATTTGCGTCCAGACATGAGAGAACCGGTTTTTAAGTGATTTTACTCAAATCATTTGCTCTCGAGTCTGAACGAAGCTTTAAGCCCCGTCCACATTTGAATGCGGAAGCTGTGAGAGTCTCTCGCGAACACTCTCCAAACAGGTGTGTTTTATTACAGACGATAAATGCAAAGTATGCCGAAACGCTTGCTGTCTATCAGAGGAACAAATTTTACGTTCCAGATATCATCGGCTTTTAATCATGCATCAAATAATTACGATCTTCTGAAAAAGGGCTGGGGATTCTTTGGTAAAGAGAGATAAGAAGATTTTCAAAATCAAACTAAACCACTCAGAAACACGACGCTTACAGCTCGGATGTTCAAATGTGAACACTGCCTTAGAATTGTATGAGAAGGGGAAAGGAGCCTTCCGATAATCTTTGCAAGATAACAGCCCTGTATTTTGTAGAGAAAATTCTCCGACACAAAGCAGACAATCTAATGTGAGATATTCCGAGAACATGTAAGCCATTGTTCATCGAATCTAAATGTTGTCAAAGCAATTATTGCATTGCATATTACCAGGACCGGATTTAGATGAAAAGAGGCCCTAGGCTATTCCACTTATGAAGCCCTTTCACCTTCCATTTTTAAGTTTGTAAATTACTTATTATGTTTGTTTATTATTCATATGTGTAGAATTTCTCCTTATTTTCGATTCAGTGTTTTAGTGTTTACTGTTTTTACAATAGTGTAATTCTAATTTTGTAACAATTTGAATGTACGCACCTCTTGATCTTGAGGCCCTAGGCTGAAGCCTAGTTAGTCTATAAGAAAATCCGGCCCTGCATATTACTCATATTACCAGAACAATACAACTCGGAACAATATACTTCTTTTATACACTAAAAGCATGTACATTCCATTAGGTTCGACTCATAGCTCAGTGATAAAATGCGCCTCTGGTGACAATTAGGTTGAGGTTCAATCCGCTGGAGGCATTGTTGTAGACACTGTTTCAAAACGAATAGACTCGATGGCGTTTGAGATATTTAGCATCTTGCCTCGTTAGTGAGAATATCTGGTGAGAATTTTCCTGCTATTCTCGCATACGATACGTAAATGCGGGGGAGGGGTAGTTCCCCCAAAATTCTCTGAAGGCACTGCCCACCTTCTTTATCTACGGTTACTCCATCACAACAAAAGCTGCCCCTCCCCTTTCCTTCCATCCATGAATAGACTACGCAGGGATAGTAGCGTCAATCCAGCGCTACCGGACATTGAGCATTAGTCACAACAACAACTTTCCACTAGAACATAAATGGGGAATATTTGAGTTAATTCCCTATAATTACATTTCCTTAAAATCAATAAATAATGATTTTAAATTAGTAATCTGAAATAAAAATTAAATTAAATTATTTTGAATTACTCACTCAAATTTCGTAATTCAGAAATACGCCCACGAAACTTCTCATCTTTTATTTTCTTTTTACTTATTAACCGACGTTTACATTGCCGTAACTTCTACTTAAATAAAACCGATTTCCATATCACAAGTCCACTTCCGCAATTACATTGCTCTTTTTTAATTGTAGCACACTCGAATCTTGCGAAACATTCCGCAAAAAAAAAAAAAGCTGCTATTTATTTTCCGAATCAATTAGTACCGTTTCGTTCATTACTCAGCATCATCTAATCTCTTCGCCTGTTGCACCTGACATCGCAATTCGACTAATAAATGCAAAAATCTATTCAGTGAAGTCATGCAAGTTAAAATAGCATTCGACGAAATCTCGGCATTATCATCATTCTCTGCTTGCGGTTAAAAGTGTTGTTTCGCAACACTATTTGCTGCTAGTTCTGAGATTATTCACTAATCACTTTGACCTGAAGTAGCGTGACTACTTTGAGTAAATACCTGCAGCAGCAGCAAAGATGAATTGCCGAGGTACTCGGAGCAACGAGTTTCAATTTAAATCTTTTCTCTGAAGTTTTTTTTTTTTTTTTTTTTATTTTCATGCATATTTCTCGCGAATTTGTGGGCGTAAGGCAGCTGCTCCGTAATGCACCTTAAATAAGGTTGAATCAATTGTGGTTAAATCACATAAATATAACCTAGAAAATTATTTTGTAATTAAAATAGAGGCTTTGATAAACGTTTAAAGTAACCATAATTTTTTTTTTTACTTTATTAACATTATATACATATTTGAATTTATAAAAAGGGCTAAACAACACCCCATAATGGTTTGGTTTGTCGCTCTACAGTACTTTTAGGCTAGTTAAACTGGGACAGCTACTACAGCTTGATTCCGAATAACTGTTACTAGTGCTACTTGACGCCACATCAATCTACCTAGAGATGAGTTGCCCCTTTACAGTTTGGGAATGATATGGGGGAGAAGTCTGATTGGGCTCTGTGACGCCGGGTGACCGCAACCTACGGCTTAAAGTGGATTCCGAAACACTACAAACATCCCATGGCACCACCGGGACTTGAACCCGAAATCTGTGATATTGAATGCCAGAGCACTAGTCACTCGATTCCAAACCACTAATAAACATCCCTGCCATCGCCAGGATTCGAACCTGAAGCTTGTGTTACCAAAGACCAGAGCCTTAACCAATTGCCCACCAGGCTACCACCCTGTAATAAGATTAGAAATTTCGTTATAATATAATTTATAGGGTATTGTTAACACAAATAAAACTCAGTCCATCCCAAAGGCAAATACCCTCTCCTCGTCATCCCTTGGTGGGCTATTCATGGCATACATCAGTCCCACCGATATTCAACAACAAAACTATTATTGTATTTTCAAAAACAAAATTTTATTAAACTACAAGCACAAGCAAAATGAACTGAAAGTGAATCCTAAATCAATTGCTAGAATCGCAGTTATAAATAAGATAAATTCCCCGCACGAGAGCAAAGTCTAAACTAACTCGACTTCGGCTGAATGTTTGTTTTTAAACAATACCGCAGATTTGCTAATGGCAAGATAAGGACTCTTTCTCTATAAGGCTCCTTTTTCCAGAACAAAAACATTAAATACAATAAAGCAGACAACCTAAGCAACTTTAAAAAATAAATAATTATAGAGCTATTTATTAATTAAAAACAATTATTAATTAATTAATTAATTAATTTTAATTTTAATATAATAGTGAGATAATTTTAATATGACACATTTTTTGTTAAAATGCCTTTTCACGCATATGTACAATTTGGAAAATTCTAAGCCTTTAATATGTGTAAAGTGGCAGAACCATGAAACCATAGTGCAATTATGATCTCATCTTTCCCACAAAGCAAGCAATTTGGGGCTATCAAATATGCCAATGCGGTGCAGATGGCTCGCCCAAACAGTCATGGCCCACCGCAAGTCTAAATTCCTCGACAGCTTTTCCACGAGGTTTGTCCAAAATACCCTATGTCAAAATGTTACTTCAACTCTTCGATTAGATATGAGCAGTAAGCAATGCCCTTCATCTAAATCTCATTAGATTTTTGATATAAAGTTTCATGGAATGAAATGAATTCCAAGTATTTGGCTGTTGAACCATCCGTGTGCCCTTCTTAGTCAGCAAATCTGCCTGATCATTACCTAAAATGTCAGTGTCCGGAGATCCACTGGAGGATTATGTGTCGTCAATCTTCCAAGAAGATCTCGACATTCTAAGATATTTTATTTTCGAGACGATCTTGAGTTTTGGATTGATAGTCACTTTGATGAAAAGAGATTCAGACTCTACTAATATGAGTAATATTGAAATTTAATATGATAATTCTGGCAGATTTTCGAAAGCAGAAAAGGTATTTGAGCTTAATGTCTTAAGTTTGTCTTGTCGCTCTACGGTCATTTTATACACACTTTAGGGCTAATTAGGGAATCTACAATTTAACGTGAATTCCGAGCCACCAATAAACATCCATGCCATTGCCAGGATTCAAACCTGAAGGCCAAAGCGCTAGCCAATTGGCCATCAGGCCGCCTTAATGTCTTAAGGAAAAGTTTAATCTTGCACAACTACGTTTTCAATCTTGGAAATTATTGATTACTTACTTACCTACGAAGCAATCTGATTAATTTTTAAGATGCTAAAAATTATTTTAAAAAGTTTTATTTATTTTTTTTTTAACCGTTTTCTTTAAGGAAAAAACAATTGAAGCCGCTAAAACAGAAAAACATACCAGTCATTGAAATAAAAAGTCGAATTGTAGATATGAATACCAGAAATTTAGTTTTATCAACCGTATATAAATTCAATGGTATTGAAAGATAATACATAAATTATTTGTCTATTGAGAAAGTTGTTCTTCCATCTAACATGCATTATATTCTTTAAATTAGCAAGAATGATATGAACCATAAAAGAAGAATTAGAAGGAATTATACACATTTCTTTGAGAAATTTTTATTTGAAAACAAAACCATCTTGAATATTTATATTTTTTTTTTTTTAGTCTTTGTAATCGGGGTAAACAAGGAATTAAAAAAAAAAAAAAAAACTAAATGTTCACTTAAGTTCAGTTGCTTGATACTGGTTGTAAATGCTTTCCTTGTATTTAGATAGAGTAAATACGCGCTCTGTGTGATGTGTAAATAAGCCAAACCGCATTTTTCATTCTTAAATATATCGAATAAATGAGCAAACATGTTTAACTAGAAAAGCAATTAAATTTCTCGAAAGAAAAATTTGCTTTTCTTCCACTTGCGAAATGGGTGCTTGCTTTTTTAGGCTTGTTATTATTTTTTTATTTTGATAATAACAAACAATCTTTTGTTTGAAATTTCTGGGATCTTGCATAACAGAGATTATTTTTTAACTAACTGAATGGATTTATTTTCATGAAATTCAGCTTGTAAAGAGTTGTTCCAAATTTCTAATTGAAATTTGTTTACAAATTTTCAATTACAATAATAATAATAATTCTCTCATTCTTATTAAATTACACAACCCTTTTCAACATTTTACTCCCTCTCACAACAAATGGGTGATCTCTTTATTTCATAAACATACCTGTGAGCCATGACAATTTACAGCATTATTTCTGCAGGTCATAGTTACAGATACAGTTATTTGTCTTCCCTTCAATTCAACAAATTAATATATAATTAAAGAATAGCTCAGTAATTATTTTACAATCAATAGCAAATTCCCACTCCATGTTATGGTTAATATTTTTGGTATGTAAATAAATTGTAATTCTATAAATCTAGAATACAATAGGCTGCTTAACTAGATGCCAATTTTTAAAATATCATTTTTACTCTGTTACGGATTTCATGTTGCAATGGTGTATGTCACAAACAGTACACAGAGGACCGATTATGGAGTAGATATCATATGTATATCGAATGGAGAAAACTTGGAACAAATACAGTTATACAGGCAAGGCAGCGATGCTGCATACACAAAATGATGTTGTTTATTAACTCAGTTAACAGCAAAGGCTATTGCTGTAGCAAAGCAGTTCAAAAACTCTTACAACAAAAGGGGTTACAGGCAGTAGTCTCTCTAAAGCATCCCAAACTTGCTCAGACGGATTCATTCCGGAGAAACCAATGGGTAACCAAAGCACACACTAGTCCCTTTTCGAAGGTAGTTTGCCACCAAACGAGCTCTGTGTGGTCTAGAATTATCGACTTGTAAAAGGAAAACCATTAACTGCACCTGCGTAATGATCAAGAGTTTTGTCTCTTTATAACTGTGCTGTAACGATGTCTCTGGCGGCGATATACATGTCATTACGGCCATCCAAAGAGATGCCTTCCCCGCTCACATATGTTGGGTGCATCAATTATGTCTCTTTCATGGATAGTTGCGGGTTCCTGTCTGCCACAAGACCAACAATTTTTTGGAATCACTTTACAAACAAAGTCTGGCCTTACCAGCAAAATATACAGATCTTCATTGACTTGTTCTTCGGTTTATGTGTCTAATTTCGTTTTATATGGATGGTATACACAGTGCATAGTACTGGGCATCTAGCATTAAACCCTCTTTCGTGAAGCCTACTGAGCACAATTGATCTGGATATTAACTTGTTGTTTGAGATGAATTGGTGTAGTGTCTCCTTGCAAGGTTTTCTTCGGTTAGTATAACTATATTAGACAGTAACTTGCAGTACTAGACGTTTAGTATTAAATCCTTTTTCATGAAGCCTTCTGAGCACAATTGATCTGGATATTAACTTGCTGATTGAGATGAATTGGTGTAGTGTCCCCTTGCAAGGTCTTTTTCGGTCAGTATAACTATATCAATGCCTGTAACTTTAGTCAGTCAGAATGTCAGTAACTTGCAGTACTGGATGTTTAGCATTAAACCCTTTTGTGAAGCCTTCTGAGCATAATTGATCTGGACATTAACTTACTGATTGAGATGGATTGGTGTAGTGGTTCTGTGTCTCCTTGCATGGTCTTCTTCGGCTAAGAAAAGGTAGAAATAAAGCATACTTCTCTTTTATTAGGACATTCATCTAGGATTTGTAAAAATGTAGCTCTCGATTTTCCTCGGCTGTATCGTATAAAAGTTGATTCTTTTCTTAGAAAGGCATTTTACAATCTATGAATTACAGAAGTGATCACATTGAAATATCTTTCTGCATTGGATTGTCTCTGGCCCGCTTCTATTCATCCGATAACTGGCCATTGTAATTTTTCTGATAAATGTTATCTACTCATATGACATAGCTATCACGAAATTTAATTATACAATTTCTACTTGCAGAAACCAAGAACTTTTTAAAGTTTGTTTTCGTCCAAATGTCCGGTAACATTAAGCAACATCAGCTCCACTAGTTTGTATATTGCATTCTAATACAGTGTGGCTTGTCGTGTATATTGCTTAGTTTTTATTGCAAATTTACGTATTTTTGGCAGTGTAATCGCAATTTACAGAAATTAGTATAATAAATTTATTTTTAATATTTCAACATTAACATCGTTATAAATATTTATCCACTGTTCAATATAATTATTTATTTAAAAGGATGATAACAATTGTAAAATATTTGCAAGAGATAATTTATATTTCAGACTGGGATAGATTTTTAAAAAGAATAATAAATGTGGGAAAAATGAAAATGTATCTCTGAGAGTCCCAAATAAACTATAATAATATTCTACAATTTTCGCCACTTTTTACTCACTCCGCCATAAGCTCCTAAACTAATGGTTTACACGTCCATGCTTCATTTTTAAAATTTTATTACTTATGTGCATAATGGTTCTTGATCGCATCATGTACGTAAATAAGAACGTACTTTAACACGTATTTCCAATAACAGTCAGCAATAAATCAAAAGAGAAATCATCTTATCAAAAATATCTACCATTCTAAGATATTAATGTTATGTAAATTTTTTCCATTTCACTTTTATAACATCAATGAAGAATTTTGACGGATGTGAAAACAAAAACATTCACGATAATAAAAATGCACATTCCTCATTCCAAAACCTTTAATCACTAAAACGAAATTTATTAATGGAAAGCTTGAAATATAAATTGTTTGGATAATACAGTGTTTCATGATCGTGGCATAATATTAAAGTTGATTCCCTCAATGGAATTCTCTCTTGGAGATCATGTTCTACATTTAATGATTGCTTTTCTCAACTGAAAGGAAGTCAGTTGCCAGATATTTCAGTTTACAAAGGTACGTCTGAAAGTATTTGATTAACAAATTCTACATAGAAATAGGCATCATTCATTGTAATTCTTCTTTAGTGATTGAATTCCTATCCTATTATTTCATGATTATTATACTATATCTAATCTGGATTATCTTAATAACTTGATTATTTGAATTATCTTGATGAACTAGGTGATTCATTAATGATGTCACCCTTATTTTAAAACTTTTCACCATTAATTCTCGAATTGTGAACAGGAGACATGAAAAACTGGTTATTTGAATTATCTTGATGAACTATGATTCATTCATGATGTTAATCATAAACACTCTTATTTTAAAACTTTTCATTAATTTCATGACATGAAAAACTGGTTATTTGAATTATCTTGATGAATAGGTGATTCATTCATGATGATAATCATAAACGCCTCTTATTCTAAAACCTTTCACCATTAAATAACAAATTATGAATAAGAGACTTAAAAGTTATTTTTAATGATAATATGTTTCCAATTTCCTATTTTCTAATGAAATATAACCATTATCCTTTTAAATAGGACTAAAGATCCGATTTTCACTGTCATACCACTTTAGACCAAAAGTGTGAGAAAATCAAATATTTGTATACATGAGCATTCCTAGGAATGTCTGCAAGTATTTGGTCAAACATTCATGGTCATTTTCACAGTCTTTCCTTATCTTCAACTGATCATTATGGTAGATGTTTACCCACCCAATTCCTTTCTTGTCAACCTTTACCCCAAATTTTCGAGACTTTTCAACAATGGAAACTACAGCCCGAATGTGTCGACAAGTCCAGGTCTGCAAATTTTTGGCCAAACCGCAATGGTGATTGATCATGCCCATCCTCCTTTCAACGGTCTTTTATGGTAACTGTACAGATAGCCATTCAGGGATTTTCACTATTGACTTGGAGCTCTTTATAAAGTTATCCAGGGAATGAACTGAATGATAGGTAGGGGTAAATTTAACAAAAGAAAAAGACAGTATTGATGGTGAGCTAGGCTGAAGAAACTTGCAAACGGTAGCAGCAAAATACAATAGGAAAATAGTTGAAAGTAAGAAGCGCATCAAATTAGAACGGATCAGTACCAAAGGTACGGATACCAGCATGTTCATTGAATGTATTGTGTACGGAACAAGATACACCAACTTTACTAAAGAAAGCTGAATTTCTTATTATATTCTATTCATATCATATACTTTGAAATGGTTTTTTTTAAAAAGTAAGTATTCCAATTTTTTTTTTAACAAATGATTTTATAATTAAACTTTGCTTAAGGAAAAATGTCCAAAGATTTTAATTTTATTTTTAATTTATTTTGGGCTTTTATATACTTGCCCTTATCCTCATTACAAAAAAAAAAATTTTTTAAAGTTTTCTACATTTATTTTACGTTGTCATATTATATTGTTAATATCCCCGTGTATTAAAAACAAAAAAAAAAAGATTTATTTTACGTTAATTTTTCTCAGTTGTGCTAAATTTATTTATATTCTGTGACTTAAATCAAAAGATGTTCATTATTTTTTATTTGTCATTACATATTTACTTACATATTTTTACTTGTTTCTGGTATGTTTTTTGCACTAAATATGTGAAAGAAAATCAATCTAATCCTTATCTATACAAAGCAAAAAAAAGTTTTTTAAATATTAAAGAATTATAAAAAGCGTACCATGACCAGTTGCCCCAAGAGCTATACTATATAATAATTCAGAAAAAATAAATTAAAGAATATCCTACAACCAAACCTATCACTCACCAAGTAATATATATATATATATATATATACACTATTATTATTATTATTAAAATGGAGGAGTATGCAAAAAAAAAAAGATGTAAATTAGTCTTTCAATAAAAATTTCCTGTGTTTCCTCCTTCTTATAGTAAATGATGAAAAAAAGATTACATTAAATACTTCTTTTTGTTTTGATGAGAAAGGACTTTTATGCATAAAAAGTCTAAATATTTTACTTTCAATTAAGTCAGTTA
Source organism: Caerostris extrusa (assembly GCA_021605095.1). Classification (NCBI taxonomy): domain Eukaryota; kingdom Metazoa; phylum Arthropoda; class Arachnida; order Araneae; family Araneidae; genus Caerostris; species Caerostris extrusa. The sequence continues at coordinate 36,356 of BPLR01016902.1, forward strand.
TTTTTGTTTAAATCTCTTGTCAGCAGATATAAATGCTTTTTCATTGTGCAATTAAATATTGCACAACATTTTTATATTTCTCGATTGAAAGAAAATTAAAGAATGCTGTTTCATTTTTAATGAATCAATATGTTTGAACTCTAACATTACACAACTGGGTGCAGAAAATAATACACGTAAATTCATATAATAATATGATAATAGCTATAAATTATAAATTTTTATTGCTATAAATCTCCAATCATGTTTCTTAATATCTAATTCGAAATTCTTTATTAAGGAAATGTTATGATAGATTAATAACCATAAGGCAATATAATTTATGCTAACAAATTTTTTATAATGATTAAATTACAGTTAAAAAATGGTTATTAAAAGTTTTTAATGCAATACATTTTCTACTTACATTTTTTTTATTACTTATTTATTTTTTATTTATTTATTTATTATTTATTTATTTATTTTTTTGTTAAAAACTTTAGAGGAAAGGAAAAAAATTAAAAAACAAAAATTACATGTTCTGTTTAATTCATGTTTAATGATATATCAACAAATGCTGATCAAACAGACATTCGAACACCTTTAACCTACAAAAACAAACTGTAGGGGAAAATTAATAGTTTAGTTCGATTTACTATAGTTAAGTATTCTAGACTTCCTTTACAGAAGTTTAGCATTCTCCATTGATATCTATTTCATTTAAATATCTAAAAACTTGAAGACAAGTGCTTATGACGTCATCCTTCGTATTAATTTCACCTGCTCAACAATTTATACCACACATAACAAAAAAAAAAAAAAAAAAATCTCATTTGAATATTCAAATGCATTATGAAAATCCATTAAAATCTGCCATATTAGGTATAAGGAAATCAGCTGTCTTTTAAATTCTGTGATTAGAGGTCTGCTGAATTTTTGGTAATAATTATCTGCTATCTCACACACTGTGGTATCTAATAACTGAAGTAAATATATTCCGAGGTACGTTTTCTCTACTACAAATAGCATCAATTTAGTTAAAGGATTTATTACAGACGATGCGCATTTTGTCATTATGCTATGCGTTTCGTTATATTTTTTTTCATACTCGTTTATTTGCTAAAGATGGTACAAAAAAAATTGCAGGATGTATCGTTTCTTATGCATTATTTATAAAGTATATTATTTTATTTTTAATTATTTATTTTTTATTTCTTTGTTAACATCAACCACAACTTATAATTCCACTGTACAGATTATTTTTGGATAAGATATATTACAAAGATATCTAATATCAGCGGCTTGGAAATGTATTGTAAAGCCTTACTTTGTAACAACAATATGTTAGTGATACTTCTTGTGTGAGGTGGGGTGATTCTTTCAGGAGGGCAGACAGTTTGACCGTATTTACAATACCATGAAAGCAATACAATACCATGAAAGCAATACAATACCATGAGTCAATTCGAGGCACTCTATTACCATTACCATAAACTGTATTCCCTTTATAATACAATGACTGCAATAAATACGTTTTTCTCTACTACATATAGCATCAATTTAGCTAAAGGATTTACTATATTACAGACGATGTGCATTTTGTCATTATGCTATGCGTTTCGTTATATTTTTCATACTCGTTTATTTACTAAGGGTGGTGCAAAAAAATTGCAGGATGTATCGTTTCTTATGCATTATTTATAAAGTATATTATTTTATTTTTATTCATTTCTTTGTTAACTTTAACCACTACTTTTTATTCAACTGTACAGATTATATTTTGATAAGACATATTACAAAAGATATCTAATACAGTGACTTGAAAATGTATGGTAGAGCCTTACTTATAACAATATGTTAGCAATACTTCTTGGGTGGGAAGGGGTGATTCTTTCAGGAGGATAGACAGTTTGACCGCATTTACAATACCATGAAAGCAATACAATTGAGTACCTGAGTCAATTCGAGGTACATTATCATCATTATCATAGACTGTATTCACTTTATAATGTAATGACTGCAATGAATAAGTTTTTCCGTGCTACAAATAGCATGAATTTAGTTAAAGGATTTATTACAGACGACGCGCATTTGTCATTATGCTATGCATTTTCGTAGTATTTTTTCACACGTTTATTTGCTAAGGATGGTACAAAAAAAAATTGCAGGATATATCGTTTCTTATGCATTATTTATAAAGCATATTATTTTATTTTTAATTATTTATTTTTTCATTTCTTTGTTAACATTAACCACTATCTATGATTCAACTATACAGATTATTTTTTGATAAGACATATTACAAAAGATATCTAGTACAGTGGCTTGAAAATGTATTGTAGGGCCTTACTTATAACAATATTGTCAGCGATACTTCTTGTGTGGGGAGGGTGATACTTTCAGGAGGATAGACAGTTTGACCGTATTTACAATACCATGAGTCAATTCGAGACATTCTTATTACCATTATCATAGATTGTATTCACTTTATATTGCAATGACTACAAACGTATGCCGCTTGTAAGATGTATAATTTCTTATGCATTTATAAAATATAATTTTATTTTTTAATTTCTTTTGATTTAATTATTTTAATTTTTATATTTCTTTGTTAACATTAACCACTACTTATGCATCAATCGTACTATCAAAGATACAAACTTTATGCTTCTGGCTTGTAGGTATGTATTTACCTTGTAGGCACTCTATTACCATTATCATGTATCCTGACTATGCCGCTTTATAAAGTATTTATTATATTATTTGTATTTCTTTGTTAAAATTAACTACAACTTATGAATCAACTGTACAGATTATTTTTAGATAAGAAATAATACAAAGATATATAATAGAGTAAAAACTACTACCGTATACTTCTGGCCTGAAAATGTATTGTGAAGCCTTCTAACAATACGAATGATACTTCTTGTGTGAGAAGGGGTGGTCCTTTCAGGAGGTTGGGCAGTTTGACCGCCTTTACAATACTTAGAAAGCTCACAAGTCAGTGTGAATCGATTCGAGGTGCTCTATTACCATTATCATAAACTGTATTCACTTTATTATGCACAATGACTGCAAACGCGTGCCGGTAGTAGGGATCGAACTCGGTCAGTCATGGAGGCTGACTAGCACAGTCATTAGTCAAACTGGTTTCCTCTCTACAAAAGGAACCATAGTATGAAGGGTTTACCAAAAGGGTTTTTCTGCATACATTTCCTTGCTCAGGACAGTGTTGATAAAGTAGTTGTTGTACTATAGTTGTCAGCATCTCTTGGTAATTTATGGCCTACCAGTGGTACTTTTGGTGGCGCGTTTCCTTAGTGCCAATCTTATTTTAACGATTCGAACTTCTCAGAATGTTTGTCCCAATTAATTAAAAATTTCAAGGACAAATTACTGCATGGTTGAAAATATTAATACATGATAATTAAGCATAAAAAATTTCTTTTTTTTTTACCCATTAAATATATGGATATTATTTTTGGTGAGCTAGATTTTTGTGTCCCTGGCAATTTTAAATTTTGGACATTTTCACCGAAATCTGTAACTTTTTTTAAAAAACTTTCTTTCACAAAGCTTTTTCATACACAATATTCGTTCACAAAATAATTGGATAATTACTGAATAATTTAGCAAAAAAAAAAAAAAATTTTAATTCAGAAAAAAAAAAAATATATGTATAGTTGTTTTAAAAGATATATTTTGGTGAAATTTTTCTAGAAGAAAACAATTTATATTTTTATTTTAAGAAAATTGTGTTCTGTTTTACATTATTTTAAAGAAAATAGATTTTTTGAAAATCGTTTATATTTTTTATTTTTAAGATTGGTACCATCATACCATGTGTTCTGTTCTTACATTATATTCTAAATTTTATTGGTAATTCGTACATCAGCCTATCCAATTACAATTTTTTTTCAATATAAAACAATTAAAAAAAAAAAACCTAACTGACTTTTTTTTTTTTTTTAGCTATTGTTCATGAAAATACTTAAGACAAAAAAAAAGCTCGAACTCATCAACAAAAATATAAAGAACCTGTTAGATAATTTTAACAGACAAGCTTTGTACTTGTTTCGTTAAAAATAACTATAAAACGTTCTTAAATAATTCATTAAAATGGGTGTCTCTTTGGGTCATCATATGTGAACAAACAATCTTAGTTGAATTGAAAAAAAACCCTGTTTGCTTGATAAAAAATTCTAGTCAATATTACAATAAAGATGAACCAAATACTTATGTTCCGTTAGTAGCATTTGCTACTATAAAAATAGAACTAAATATGTTCCACTAATAATGTGTGCCACTATAAAATGGAACACAATAATATAATCCATTATTGTAAAATATAATTCAAATTAAATTATTTATTTTCCTTTGAAACAATATATGAAGAATATAAATAAAACGAACAATACATGTTAATTAAACCTTACGTGGTTTGTAGCACAAGTCACGGCGATTTTATCAAGACTTTACAAGCTGTGCCCCTTGAACGAAATATTACCGTTGTGAAAGAAAACTTAATCTTTAAGTACCCATTTGCATTTAAATTAAAATATCACGTTTTTCAGCTACAGATTCCCTGATAAACTGGCACTCATAATTAGCACAAACTCACAGCGCTGTGTGCCCTGAGTTTTAATTCAATGTGAAGGTCATAACAGATTTTCCACGGATTTTTAATTTTCGAGATAAAATTCCAGGATGACTTTTAAGACCGTCCCTTATCTCTTGTAAGTAATTATCATATTTAATTTGGGAAAAATATCTGTTTGAATAAGTATCACAATCATTTAAGGCTATATAAAACAAAAATTATTATCATTTGGAGAAATATTTGTAATCTGTTTAATCAGTAAACACTGATCAAACGCTTAGCGCCCAAATCATTACCCAGAACACCAACCACGATGATCCTTTTTTCCGTTTCCAATCTAATTAGCATAATTGCCTTGCAGTGTATAATGATTAGCAGCAGAGATCATCGGCGCTTGAAGTTTTTAATTCGACGCAGAAGGTCAGCAAGAAGTTACTTCTTCGTTTTTAGAAAAAGTCGTTAATTCAGCCAGCTATCCGTCAACAAGTATGTTCAAACACGACTCCTAAAAGAATGTCAACACACAGAGCATGGCCTCGTTACATAACGAGATATGGAAGTTTTTAGGCCTCCTGTTTACATTGTCGGTTTTACTCTTCCTTCCCCCTCCCCCTCCCCATCCTCTCCCCACCGTTATCAATAAAACACCTGCTGGCTTTCCTACCAGCCCGCGGGGGGGAAGCTTCTTTGATTGGTCAACTTGACAGACGGTCGTCAAAACCACGTGGGCTTCCTCCACTCTGACAAAATGGACGCTTTATGATGGCGCCGGGCTTTCTCATCTCGGCGATAATAGAGATTGTTGGCAGCATTTTGGAATGCCTCTACCGTCGCCCCCTTTTCCTCCCACTCGCTTTTCGAAGTTATGGTTGTGTTTATAGATGGTCTACCAAATAGCGGTTTTCAAAATGGCGGGCCTTTTTTTTTTTTTTTAGTTTTTGGTTTTTCTCTCTGGTGAGATGATCTTGCATTATGTATTCAATTAAGTAGGCAGCTTTTCTTTAACAGAAAGTAATAGTCGTTGCGAATTAGAGGACAAAACGGATTCAAATTTCAGGAAATTTTTTTTTTCTTTAAAGGAATTTTTATGCATTTAAAAATATTTTTAAATAAATGAAAAAAAAATTTTTATGCGTTTAAAAAGAATTTTTAAATAAATGAAAATTTTTTTCTGCGTTTAAAAGATTTTTTTTTTTTTTTTTTGAATAACTGAAAAAAAAATTTTGTACATTTAAAAAGATTTTTTTTTAAATAAATAAAAATTGTTTTTTTCTTTAAAAATATTTTTTTATTTTAAATGAAATTTTTATGTGTTTAAAGATTTTTTTTTTTTTTTTTTTTTTTTAGCAAATGAAAGCTTTATGTGTTTAAAAATCATTTTAATTTTTATGTGTTTAAAACGATTTTTTGATAAGTAAAATTTTTATATATTTAAAAATATTTTTTTTCATAAATAAAATTTTTATCTGTTTAAAAAATTTTTTTTTAATAAATGAAATTTTAATGTGTTTAAACATATTTTTTTTATAATGTGTTTAAAAATATTTTTTTTTTTAATAAATGAAATTTTTAAAATATTTTTTAATAAATGAAATTTTTATGAGTTAAAAAAAATTTTTTTAATAAATTAATTTTTTTATATATTTAAAAATATTTATCTTTTTTAAATAAATGAAAAAATTTTTTTTTTTTTCTTTTAAAAAAGATTTTTTACTTTAAATGAAATATTTAAGTTAAGTTATTTTTTTTTTATTTAATAAAAATTTATTTGAATTTTTAAAAAAATTTTATAACGTATACAAATATTGAAAGTAATTTTAATTCATTAAAAATCAACTTCTTATATTATTTAGGAATAAAAAAAAAAATTATCTGTTGTAACATTTCTTCTAACCTGTGAACTTTTTAAACTGTAGGTCCCGGTCTGTTGAACCCTAGTGTGCACAACATGACCGCAGAGCGACAAACCAAACCAAACCTAACTTGTGGGCCATTACGTGCTATTACTTGCGCGTATAACGTGCAAGAGGTCTCATATTCGTATCAGCTGGGGACATCCATTGCAGTTATTGCTTTTCGAAAAACTCGACAGCTATTTAGACAGAATTGGAAGAGTCTTGCATGAACACTTTGATTAGTTAAAGAAATTTTTCCAAGTTTTTGGCATAGTACAAGCAATTGTAGTACAGTTACTCTTAACAGCGATTGCGGAAGGCAGAACTTTGTCTTCATTACCCATCGTCGAGATTTTTAAAATTTGTTTTTACTTAAACAAGTGAAACACGAGTCCTTACATGAAATGAAATCATATCAATTAAAGGTTATTTGTTCTAAAAATAACTATACATATTTTATTAACATTATCTTTTAAATTGACTAAAATTTTCTTATTAGTAATTCAGTAGTAATCATTCCTTATAAAATTTATATATATAAATAAAAGTATGTAAAATATGTGTGTAGTAAAAAATATGTTTCAAGTTTTTTTTTTTTTTTTTGTTTCAAGAGAAGATATAAAAAATTACATAAAACTAAAGAAATTATTATTAAAAGTTAAATCGATAAATAATTAAAATTTGATTTTCTGAAAAAATACTTAATAATTATGATGGGTTTGTGATTTCTGTTTTTATAGATAAAAATTATTTCTTCATAATTTAATTTAAAAACAATTTTCAGGCAAAAAAAATAAATAAATAAAAAAAAATAAACTTTTACATTAAATGATTAATTTTTATCAGAATTTAATAAATAAATATTAAAAACCATAAACCATTATTTTAAAACATACATAAAATGATTATTCCTCTATTGATAATACAATAAATTTTTGTTATCTGAAACTGCTTCTTTTTTTCTAAAAAAAAAGATACTTATTATGATGGGATTTGGGACTTTTTTTTTTTTTTTTTTTATAGATAAAAATTATTTCTTCATAGTCTAACCTAAAAGAAATTTTTCAGTCCTTCAAAAAAAAAAAATCCATATAATTACAATAGATTATTAATTTTTATCAGAATTTAATAAATAAAATTTAAAAACCACAAAAATTTGTTTAAAAAAAAAACATACGTAAAACGATTATTCCTCTATTGATAATACAATACATTTTTGTTATCGAAACTTTGCTTTCTTTTTTTGTGCGTGTGTGTCCTCCCTCAAAGGACAAAAAAAAAAAAAAAAAAAAAGTCGTGTAAATTTTATTGAAACAAGTTTTGCCAAAAAAAAAAAAAGAAAATCTTTTCACGGAAAAATAACACAATGGACAATCTCGAAATGATTTAAAATATATTTGGTAAGGTTTAGTCATGCAAGACTGCATATCATTTCTCCTTGCTTGGAAAAGTTGGTGAAAATAGAGAAGTAGCTGGAACATTAAGTTTTTATTAAATGGCGAAAGATTTCTCTCTTGAAAAAATTATTTAAACTCGAATCACGTACCCTGCAGAGACAGCAAGACTTTTTGTAATAGTTTGTATGGAGATCGAGATTTTGTTTATTCCATAGATATTTCCAATTCAGAGATCTTACTCTTTAAATAAGAAATTTTTATTACCAAAATCATACTGAACTGATAATTAATCATTTTAAAAGAGAAGTCACAACAGTCTTTTATTTATTTATTTTTTTTATTTTATTTTTATTTATTATTATTATTATTTTTTTTTTTTTTTGGTTGTAGCATATTGATGTAGAAATTCATTTTATTGTTCAGCATACTTTGCCAAAGACTGGAAGTCTTTTCACAAAGAGCATACAATTTTTTTGAGGGCAATTTAGGCAATTTTATAGATATTCCATAAGCTTTTGGAACCAAGTTAAAAATGAAATTCAAGAATAAATTTCTATTAATTTTTTTTTTTTCCATAATGGTCTTGTTGAACAATTATAAGAAAATTGTTTTTTTTTTCCAGCAATAATTGCTCCATATTTTATCATGCCTTATATTATTGAAATATTTTGTATACTTCAATTATTAAAATTGTAGTATGTTTCATCATTCACTCAGTTATAATCTAATTTGCTTCATCATGTGAATCTGCTTCAACAATAATTGCTCCATATCTTAATATGCCTTATATTATTGAAATATTTTGCATTACTTCAATTATTCTCCACTTCACAGTATGTGCGGCCTGATGGCCAATTGGCTAGCCGTCTGGCCATTGGTACCACAGACTTCAGGTTCGAATTCTGAAAGTGGTAGGGATGTTTGTTAGTGGTTCGGAATCCACGTTAAACTGTAGGTCAGCTAGCCTCAAAATTACCGTTGCGCGACAAACTAAACCACTGCATTATGTTTTACTTTGGGAAAAAAATTCTGTGTTATTTTTAAAATGTAAGTCGTTTATATGAACCACATTGTGGTGAGTCACAATGAATTTCAATGGCATGCTGTCCTCTTTCTTCTGCAATAACACTTTGAATTACCGACCTATAACTAACAAATTCGGTTGCTAAACTAGCCCCTATTGGGACGTAATTCCACATTTTCTTAGCAGCCACTTCTAACTGCTGTGCTTCTATAGTTTATTGCTACCATATGGCTCTCAACATACTCCCCCTGCAAGATATATCCATACCACTTTTAGTGATGTGTTTATAATTTACATTTGCTCTGACTACAGAAGATTTGAAATATTTACAGCTAGTGGACGTGGGCTTTTGCTCTGAAGTGGCTTCTCAGATACAGGTTCGTTACATTCCTTAATATTGTTAATAAAATGCAGTAAATAGATTCACATCTTTTTATTTATCAACAAAGTCTATTTGGTTTTCGATTATAACTCGTAGATGCTTCCGTGCTATTGCATACATGTATAAAGTTAAATATGCAATACCTATTTCCTTTTTGCATTGGCTTGAATGTGTATTGTTAAAATAGCCCTGTTAAATAATTTTAAAATTTTATTTTTTATTTAATCAAGTTTTATAAAGTTTTATCTATTATTAAAATAATTAAGAGAGTAACTGGATTTAAAGTAAAAAATTATGATCCTATCTTACTAATTATTTTAATAGTAAATAAATAACTGATTTAATCAAGAAAAGTCCAAAGTTTTATTTTTCAAGTAAAAAAAATAATCGCATTAAAATTGTTTGATTTTTATTTATCTATATCAGCTTTCAATTTTTTTAATTTACAATAAAACAGCCAATATTTAAACGTTTAAATTTTTACTGGTGCTGACTATTATAAGACATGATATTTACCAATCTATTCCGGAAAATATAATTCTGTAATTATAGTTTTGATAGTTGAGACTACTAAGTGGATTGATAAACATGGTAATTAAATAACTTCAATTGAACTACGAGTATTGATGTAACAAATTTCGATTTAGCTTGAAAAAAAAGCCCAACTTATGGTCTAGCATTTAAAGCAAGCATGCTATAGGGCGAAGGTTCGAACTTCATTAATGTGAGTTCCAAACCAGAGTACAAATATTACAGCATGCGTGAACGTTTCATAGGAATATTCCTGCAATTCTTCCACAAAACGGGTCAGTTTCCACCGAAAAGATACAACTTATTTTATACTGTGATCAGAGTCTGGTTGTAGCGCAATATAAAATATCAGAGGAGGAGGGAAGGAAGAAAAACAACATATTTTTGAATCTTATGCGGGAAAACAGATTTATTTCACGAAAACACAGCTTTTGATTTATAGACTCTAATAAGGCCGATTGTTACGCATGCTGGAGAAACGTGGACATTAAACGTTAAGAACTTGGTTTTTGAGAAAATTTTGATAAAAGTTTTTAGACAAAGAGTTGACAATGATTTAGGGATTAGAAGACCAAACAAAGAAATTGAAACACCTAATTAAAAATAGAGATAGTGTGAGATGCAACAAATCACAAAGAATCCGCTGGCTCGAACATGTACATCGTAGAAATGAGGAAAACATCATTAAAAGGATTATGTTATGTAAATTGTTCAACAATAGGAAGAGAGGAAGACCAAGAAAAGGTGGATTGATAGCCTCGAAGAGGATCTTAGAAACTGAAAATTATTAACTGAGGAGATTGACATTGGAGCGAGACAGATTGAGAGCAGTTGTGTTGGAGGCTCAAGCACGTACAAGGATGTAATGCCAATAAAGAAGATACGGGAAAAAAAAAAAGTACTTAAAATCAAATATTTCAGATTATCCTTTATTAGATTATCCCGATTGCAGATTATCCAATATTAGATTATTCAGATTGCAGATTGTCCAATATTAGATTATCCCGATTGCAGATGGAGGTTGGAGATGGAGATCCAATATTATATTATCCAGATTGCGGATTATCCTATTTTAGATCATCCAGATTGCAGATTATCCTATATTAGATTATCCAATATTAGAACATCCAGATTGCGGATTACATGCAATATTATATAACCTCTGTAATTGCAAATTTATCAAAATTTCTATCACTCACTTGAAACTTTCCCAAGGTGATAAAGTGAAATAAATTAAAAAAGAAAAAGAAAGAAAGAAAAATAAAAAGAAAAATAAAAGATAACCAGTGAGCATGTGTTACTGTACACCTGTCCCCCACATTAATGTTTCTTCCCATCATTGCAATTACTAATACAATTTTAACAATGTTGGGAAATTTTATCTTGGGGCCTGTTCCTCGCATAGAAGTCGTTACTCAAGTAGATATCCACATAATAGAGTAAAAGATTACGAGCGTTAAAATAATACTAATAATAATACTACCGAGAGAGAATGAAAGGAATGGAAAAAGCCATAGAGCGTGTGGTAAATTATGTTCTTCTGTCACCGAAGATAACAATCTTTCCATTACACAGTCCAGTCAGCATACGAAACACTGGTAGCTTATTATTATCAAATATTTCGAAAAACCGTATTCCCTATTCGGAAGAAATAAAAAAGTATATAAATTGCGAATTTAAAAGGCTGAGAATACCAGATTATCACCATCAAAAAAGAATCTTTTAATACTGAAAAGTGTTTTTTTCCCCTTTAAATCTTTTTTTGCCTCTATTTTTTCTTGCTAATTCTTATTCATGTGAGATTCATTCCTCTTGTTTTATTATAAACACGTAGGTTCATAAATACTACACGGAGGTAGATATGAATGTTAGAAAAGCTTTAGATGATAAAAATAGACTATTTATTTTAGATTAATATCTTGCTACATTTTAGTATTTCATGCATTTGCCCTACATGTTTGGGAATGACAAATTCCATGCTCCAGTTTGCGATGGTATGCATGCAGTAAATGTCAAAATCCGACTGAGTTTCTTAAGTGATTACACATTAAATAAAACGATTTGAATAAATTTCAATTTAAATAATTTGGCTAATATATATTTATGTTTTTAATACATGTGCGTCAAAGGTCGAAAAGGATAAGATAATAATTTTAACAATTAAATAATGTGACAGGTTTTAATGTAGTCGTCAGGACAATAAATTTTAAAAAACTTGAATACATTGCAATTCTGAATATAAATGGATATTTTCTTTTAATAATCTATTCACGAAAAACCTCCATTAATTATGAGGCTTAATTTTTTTTTATATAGTTCTTAAATGATTTGTACTTAAAATCAATTATTAACAAGAAGAAACAGATTTTTAATAAAAAAATAATAAAAGCTTTTATTTGGAAGTTGTTTACGTTTTATTGATTAAAAAGGAAATTCAGAATTTATGAATTTGTTTACATGTCAAATCAAATCAAATTTCTCACCACATTGGTGCTATTTTTTTCTATGAATTTACTGTGAAATAAATGTGAACAGAATGATGAAGAAATATTTTTACATATTAAGCCTTTTTTTCTAGGAATTTATTACAAAATTTACGAAAGACACGTCTGACCTGATTATTAAATTTCATTTTATTCTATCTAACTATTAAAATTCGTCTGAAATACACGTGTTTTTTTTAAATAAAGCATAATTTTTTTTTTTTTTTTTTTTTTTAAAAATGATTATATAATTTTTTTTCTTGAAATTCAAAGTATATCAGCACGTTCGCAATATTTAGAGATTTATTAGGAAATAAATTAAAATGAAATATTAACTTTTGCACTATGCATTGTTAATAATATTCAATTAGTCGGATTTTTATTTATATATATTCCTGCAAATTAGATGAACACAAATGAATTTCAACTTGAACTTTTATATTGAAAAACTACTGTAAAAAAATAATTTAGATTATCAATAATAAATAAAATGTAGTTAAATAGTTAATTGCCTATTAAATTTATATAACTAATTCCTTTGAATAAAAAGTAGTTAAATAGTTAATTGTCTATTAAATCCATATAATTAATTCCCTTCAATTATTTAATACTTATATAATAGATGCTTAAAAAATTAATATTTATTTTCATTTATGCTTTATTAAAGACCAGACCGTTTGTTACTATAAAGAAATAAATAAAAATTTATTTTCACACTTATAAAATTCTAATAAAGGAAACAAAAATTATATTAAGAAAAATATTTATTTTTATGTGATTTAAAGAATGTTCAGTCCGAAACGATGCTTTTTGATACCTGAAAATTTTTAAAGCTACGTTATGTAAAAAGGCACATTACATTTTCTACATGTAGTTATAATTTGGTGTAGTTTCAAAAATATTTTTGACTGGTACTGATATCTATGAGAATAACTCAAAAGTAAAGGGAAAAAAAAATGCAAAATTGCCTAAAAAGAACAACTAATCATTAGAAAATTGTCATACTATTATTATGATACTTAAATTATCATCATTATCATAATAGACCAAATATATGTACTTCTTCATAATCAGGAAAATTTCCTTCATATTCCGCAGGAAAAGAGACTTGAACATTTTATCACAGAAAATAAAAATAATAATAATAAATAATCTTTTATGCACTATTGCGTTTTCACAATCTCAGTCTTAAATGGGTTAAAACAAATTAATATAATCTTTCGTATATATAATATACACACCGAATATTTATAGTAGTCTCTATGCGCTTGTATTTCTAACTTTTCTTGATCTACAAGAATCTCTCTATTTGAACAAAAAATCACTTCAAAAACAAATCGGGAAAACTATTAAGTCATAAAAGGCATGCGATATATTTTCACCAATTTCAACAACCATTTCGCCATCCTAATGCCAAAAAGACAACTAAAGGCAACAACTTGCAATAATAGCGGGTTGTAATATCGCCAGACTCCATATAAGCCGCAGGAATTTCTGTTTGCTTTTAAAAGCTAAACAAACAAATGGCTTAATCTTTGATGCTCTCAGAAATGGCATCTCTCTTCCCCTTCCTTTGAAAAGTTAATCTTGCAACATGAACAATACTCTTGTAGAACGATATACTAATCCTAGTTATCCTTCGGAGATGGGTATTAAGTCACAGTGCTTTTGAGTGTTGCGGCAACTTGCAGACCGTGTCAAAAGCCAGGGAAGCAATAGTCCGTTTCAAATGGCTCTTCCTTTTTAATGCTCAACCATTAGTTTTGTTTGAATAGATTCTTTCTCGTCGAAGCAATTTCATTGATTAATCGTATATCTCCGGCGTGGAGCAGTAATGCGTCAAGTAACAATTCAAATAAGATGTATCTTGAGGTGTTTTTTTTTTTTAAACTCGATGTATCAGCCTCATGCTTCTCGAGCGGTGACTGGTTTCCTGTTTACAGTATGGGTACTGTTATTGCACTTTTTATTCTGTATTCATGCAGCTGTATATTTATACATTTAAATTTTATTACAAAAAAAAAAAAAAAAAAAAAATGGCATGAAATTTTCACAATTTAAGCAATATTTTTGGTATATCTTTACTTAAGCGATAATTAGTTTCCTGTTTAGTTCCTGTTTTAAGGATACTGTTATTGTACCTTTTATTCTATATTACTACAATATATTTATATATTCAAACCTTAATACAAAAGAAATTTAAAAAAATGACAAGAAATTTTCACAATTTAAGCAAATATTTTGGCATATTTTATTTATCTTACTTAAGCGATAACTAGTTTTTGTTTTTACAGTACGGATACTCTTATTGCTCCTTTTTATTCTGTATTCATAGAGCTGTATATTTATGCATTCAAACTTTAATACAAAAGAAAGTTGTTAAAAAAAATTACATGAAATTTTCACAATATTTTTGATGTATCGTACTTACTTAAGCGATGACTAGTTTCCTGTTTACAGTATGAATACTGTTATTATTCCTTTTATTCTACAATCATACAATTGTATATTTATACATTTGATTTTAATACAAAAGAAAATTTCAAAAAATGACGTGAAATTTTCACAGATTAAGCAATGTTTGTGGTGTATCTTACTTGACTTATCTTATTTAAACAATCTCTAATTTCCAGTTTACAGTATGGATACTGTTATTGTTCCTTTTATTCTATATTACTACAATATATTTATACATTCATGCTTTAATACAAAAGAAAATTTTAAAATACAAAAGAAAATTTTAAAATGAATTTCCTGAATACTATTTACTGTTACTGTCCCTTTATTCTACATTCATACAACTGTATATTTATAGATTCAAACTTTAATACAAAAGAAAATTTTTAAAAACTCACATGAAATTTTCACAATTTAAGCAATATTTTTGGTGTATCTTACTTCAACAGAAAAAAGTATTTTTCAAATTTTTGTAAATTAGTAGAAGAAAAAAATATCATCTTACATTAAAAATTGAAAATATTATAAAACTACTACCTAAATACAGATTAATTAATAATCCAGAAAATTATATGTACTAACATACACATAAAAATAATTTTGCATTCATAATTTTTGTAGCTGTTGTTTTATTTATTTATTTAATTTTATTGTTTAATACATAAATCAAGAAAAAAATAATTTTATAAAAAACTATAGAAAAACCATAATTTGAAAAAAAAAAAAAAATAAAACAGCGAGATACATTTAATGACATGCGTTTATTTATTTAGAAAAATAGCAATATAATTTCTTTTATTTACTGTAGATAGAAAATCGATATATCTTTCAAAGATTTATCAATAGAATTGAATGTGAGTTTAGAAATCGTATTGCAACTTTAACATTGCTTTGTGTTTGAGATTTCGAATGTTCTGCTATCGAAAGAATCTTTCGAATATTTAAATTTTTTGATCTTCGAATTCCTTTCGAAAGATTTTGATGACATTATCATGCTTCTGGCATTAAAAGTATTATTTATACAACTGCACTCTTCTGGCAAAATTATATTAGTAGGTATTTATTGACATACGTTTCTGATGTGAGGAAATGGAGATCATACACTCTCTCGCAATTCTAACATATTATCTACGAGTTCCAGCATATCATATAGGATATATTATTTGGCTCTTTGTACAATAAACGTAATAAAGCAGCATTTACTGTTAATTTGGATGAGAAGATTTTCATGGTTTATGAAATCACTTAAATACTTCTCAACTGGTATGCTTGTTGCCATTAGCAACCAAGAAGGAGAAAAAGGAGAGTGCTAATGGCAACAAGCGTGCCAGTTAAGAAATTATTTTATTGAACTCAGTTGCCATTAGCTAATTCTGCTATGAATTGTAGTCAATAGATTCAATTAATTTACAAAGAAGAGTATTTTAGAGATATGCATGAATTTGAAATTATATAAGAACATTAGAAATTTTCAATGATACTTTCTTATAGTTGTTGTTAGATAATGATTTGTTGCCATTAGCAACAAAGAAGAAGCAAAAAAGGAGAGTGCTAGTGGCAACAAGTAAGAAATTCTTTTATTGAATTTAGTTGCCATTGGCGAATTCTATTATTTAGCTCAGTTGTCATAAAATTCAATAAATTTACGAAAGGTATATCAGAGCATTCATGAATATGAAATCATATAAGAACATTAGAGATTTGTCAGTATTGGGTTCTTGTAGTTAATTTTAGATAATGATAATTCAAAACTCTATGAGACTCTACTCTAATCACTTAAAAAGAATTAATAATAAACTCTATTCTAATCACTTAAAAGAATGAATAAATTTCACAATTTTTGCAAATTCAAAAAGTTTTGATAAAAAAACTGTATACTGACATCTTATATTGAATTGATAAATTGAATATTATTTTTTATGAAATAATTTTTAATGAGTATGTGATAACATTTGGGGCCTGATGGCCGAGGGACTAGCGCTCTGCCACTCGGTGCCACAGCCTTCGAGTTCGAGTTCCGGCGGTGCCATGGATGCTTGTAGTGGTTCGGAATCCACTTTAATTCTTAGGACCCGGTCTAATACGACTGTAGAGCGTTAGAAGCAAGGCTGATAATCCTACCCCGTAAAAACAGAATCTGCCACCAGGAGGCAGATAGCTTTGGCCAACCATGGGGCTGTTGCGCCAATGATGATGATGTGATAACATGTGTTTTTTGAAAAAGAGAATTATTAGTAAATTATTTCGCTTATAAAGTAGGTCATATCTTTCAGAGCATTTTATATAATGTAATGATTATAAGTTAACATACTGATCGAACTAGTTAGAACTGTTTGTATCAATAGGAAGGTTAGTCCGAGTGCATATAATGTATTATTTTTGCGAGACAACGAAAATGTTAATTCCGATAAAAAGCTCTAACTATTCATATTAATAATATTGGATAATTTAGTAAAAATAAATAAATAAATACATAAATAAAATTAATAATAATAATAATAAATAAATAAATAATAAAAAAAAATAATAATAAATAAATAAAACTAATAATAATAAAAATATATAAATAAAAAATAAACAACAACAACAATAATAATAATAAATAAATAATAAAAAACAAACAACAACAATAATAAATAAATAATAATAATAATAATAAACAACAACAATAATAAATAAATAAATAATAAACAATAATAAATAAATAAACAATAAACAATAATAAATAAATAAATAAAAAAAAAATAAATAAATATCTATTCTTATCTACATTGAAATTAATAAAAATGATAATTTTTTTCTCATCAATTTAATTAAATACGTTACCATTGTATTCTGCAGTATAAGTATCTGCGTTTCTTGCTACGATGATATTCTGTTTAAAGCTAGACTGCCGCTAAGAAGTGGGAACTCGTGAATAGCAGCAGTTTTTCGCTAATGTAGTTTATAGTACATTAGTAGTAGCGACTTATGTTACTACATAAGTAAATAAAACGACCGCCAAACAGCGACCACAAAACAAATTCAGGGTTCTATTGAATGAAAGGTCCTCTTTTCGACTTTCTGCAGAAGTGGGGGAGTGGAAAAGTTAGTTGCAATTCAAGTTGAAAGCAGTAAAGGAAATAGTTGGCAGGGGGCTCAGAAGAAAAGTATTCCGATTGATTGATGTCCTGCTACTGGAGATTTTAGTATCCGGTGGGAAGCGGAATAGGGGTCGTAGAATCAGAATACGGTCGTCGTGAAAGAAGAAACGCCATAGCCCAACCATGGTTGGATTTCTTGGTGACGTCAAAATTTCGAACCAGCATTCTTAACAGTGGCATTTAGAGGTTTCGCCCTCTGATCACCTCTTTGAGCCTATGGATTCCAGCCTGAGGGCTTTTCAGCCTACAGATAAAAGGCTTTTTAGGCTATATATTAGGCTTTTTAGGCTACACATTTAAAGCCTCTGCACAGAAGCAGAAATTTTTGATAATTCAATGCGATACCCACCAGATGTCTGTGCGCTATTATATCTCATCAGAACATATCTACTGTAGAAAGATTATCTCATGTGAAGAAATATTTCATCAGAACATATCTACTAGAAAGATTATCTCACAGAAAGATTATCTCATCATATACAGTAGAAAATATCTTATGTGAAGAAATATCTCATCAAAACATATTTACAGTAGAAAGATTATCTTATGTGAAATAATATCTCATCAGAACATATCTACTGTAGAAAGATAATGGGATTTGGGAATTTGTGTTTGATTTACATGCTAGGCAATCACGTTACTATTGGGATAACAGTTGGGGTATTTAATATAAACATGAATAACTCTCAATGATCTCAGTTCATTAAAAATAATGTTGCACTTGAGCAACGGTCCTTAAAAATCTTCATTTCACAGAATCCTTATGCGTATTAAAATAATTGATGGATAACAAATAATTAATCTTTGGGTTCGATTCTATTAATTTAATTTATTTTATTTGTGTAACAGGGCAAAATAATAATAAATGTATTCTTAGAACTCCAGGAATCCCTGGAGTTTCCAAAACACAGTTTGAATAACGGGTGCACTAGAGTGTATGCCTATCTATGATTATAGTCAGGAGTTATTCTTGGAAAGATCTTCATACATAACATAAAAATCCTTGTTCTCCAAGACTGTATTCTTTCAGCGAGACATTCATTCTATTTTAATAACTGAATTGTGAGGACTTAAATACCTATATTTCACAAGTAAATTAAAAGACTGAAAGCTTTTTAAGGCAATGATTACAACGTATACCACAAGCAGGAATCGAACTTGTGTTTGATTCATACGCCAATAAGCATGTTGGCACTTGTTTCTAAATTGAGCAATGCCACTTTAACATCTATATATATATAGGTATATATATATATATATATACCAAATCAATACATTGTACCATTCTTTATTGTTTATTAAAGGAATCGGGAGTAATCCAATCCAATCCATATATTGGCATGTTGGCACTTGTTTATAACTTGAGCAATGCCACTTTAATATCTGTATCTCTTGTGAACTTGAAAAGGTATCAAGTAAAAAAACACACAAGAACTATCTAAGATTGTACGCCAAATCAATACATAATGCCATTCTTAATTGCTTATTAAAGGAATGGTGAGTAATCCAATCCATATATTATCATGTTGGTATTTGTTTTTAAATTGAGCAATGCCACTTAAACATCTGTCTTGGGAGCTGGAATCAAGATAAAAAACAAACAAACCAATAACTATCTAAGATTGTACACCAAATCAATACATTATACCATTCTTTATTGTTTATTAAAGGAATCGTGAGTAATACGAAAAAATCCATATATCGCATAACTGACTCGATCCACGTATTGCGTAACTGAATTAAATAACTGACTCGTTCCTCAAACTCGCATACATCGCAACGCGAGAC
This sequence comes from Caerostris extrusa, assembly GCA_021605095.1. Classification (NCBI taxonomy): domain Eukaryota; kingdom Metazoa; phylum Arthropoda; class Arachnida; order Araneae; family Araneidae; genus Caerostris; species Caerostris extrusa. The sequence goes on from BPLR01016902.1 coordinate 56,035, forward strand.
ATCTGCGCTCTCACGAAAGAAGCTGCAAACAAGTTCACGCTTTTATGCGAAAGAAGTTGAAACAGTTGTTCCTTCACACATAAACTTGGAGAAACGCAATATTTTTTCTCTTTGTGACGTTTGCGAATGATACAGTATGGTAAGTGCAGAACTCTTCTGATGACTAAGGTTGTCATCAAATCGCACTTTTTATGATCTTAGCATACAGAAATAGTTCCATGGTAAGTTGTTAGCGATTTGTCTAACAGAAATCCTTAAGGAAGTTCAGTTAGCAGGTTGGTTAAATAAATTTTTACTACAACGTTAGCAAATTTATCGTCATGAGTAATAAATAATATTTATTTACAGTGGTAATGTTTATCACCGATTTATTTATACGATTTATAGCAAATTTCAAAAAGTTCAACAGTCATTCAATAGTTGCAAAGATAGATTGCGTTAACTATTAAAATCAATAAAAAGTGCCTTAAAATAACGTTTCTATTTTATTTATGATTTTTAAAACTTATGAATTATTGTATTAACCAACACTGATATTGTTATTTTTTGAATGCACTGAAAAAATTTGGGGAATTTATAAATTCAGTTTAAATGTTTTTTACTGTCAATGAATATGAAATTTCAACGAATTTCAACACACTACTATAAAATTTTATTTTTATCAATGTCAAAAATTCTCAATTTAGATATAATCCTTGACTTAAAACGCATGAATTGTTTATCCCAGATTGTTGGATAAAATATTAAAAAGCAGATAACCTTTCTAAATGTACCGAATAATTTAACAGCCTAATAACCATGTTATATTTTTCTTGATTTGCTTATTACAATATCTCTGAATTACAATGACTTATTACTGCTTTGGTAGCTAAGAGATTTGATAGCACATACATAAATGCCTACATACCATGTAAGGATGTTTTTTTTTATTTTAGAATACTTTAATATTTTATTTAATTACTCAATAAAAATGTTTTAATGTTTCACTGAAAGTCGTATAGTAAATATGTTGTAATATATCTTGACCTTGGTAAAATTTGGATAAGGATTTTGTATAAAAAAAAAAAACTTACAAATACGTATAAGCCGTTGTCTTTGAAAGTGATGCAAGTCTATTTTATATTATACCGTGATATTGTGGGGTTTGTATTTGAATAGTTTGAAAAATATTGGCATATGCTAATATTCTCATTTTATTTTTTTTTAAATATTAAATTGATTTAAGTTCATAATGTGATCGTTTTTAAAATATTGGTAAAAAAAAAAAAAAAAAAATCTCACAGAACAATGCATCCATTGCTATCGTTAACTAACTGTGGCCTGATGGCCTAGTCTAGCGCTCTAGTCTTTGGTGAATCTTGGCGATGACATGGATGTTTGTGAGTGGTTCGGAATCCACGTTAAACTGTAGGTCCCGGTCTAATTAGCCTAAAAGAGTGCAAAAAATGACCGTAGAGCGACAAACCAAACCATTAATTAACTTTTTGTCAAAAATGTATTTACACAATTTCGAAGGAAACGGCTCACATATTACATTATTAAAAACAGAAAAAGAAATTGATAGAACATTAAAATATGTAAATACATCTAGTAATATTCCTAAAATTAGTTCACAGAAAAATATATAATACAATATTTAAATATGAATCATGTAGTTTTTATCAATCGAATTTTTAATGTTACATCTTATTGCATTGCTTACATTAAGCAAAAATATAGTCAGCTAGAATTCTCTATAAGATGAATCTATTGTGTGTTGTTCTTATATATGTTATATATATATATATATATATATATACTGCAGAGATTCAAACTAGCATTTTTCATTTGTGCCGAAATTCCCTTGATTTCTACCAAGTATATTGCATTTTACGATGAGTGTGCATTTCAAAATCTATCTTGCATTGTTTGTGTTTGTAATGCATTTTAACTACCTTTTTTTTATTGCTTTAAAAGGAAATCTTATTTTAAAAAAAAAAATCACATTATTTTGCCTTTTTTTTTTAAACTTTTTATATAGATAAAGAAACGAGAGTTTTCTCGCTATTTTTCCCCTGGTAATCTCAAAGTATTTGCTACCTATACTTTATCGTTAGGATAGGTTTCTGTATCTGATTTATTAGAAAAATCTGACAATCTTTATCTATAAACTATTTACAAGTGTAATCATTTAAAAATATTTCTGAATCATATTTTCCTTTTATACTATAGTTGTGTAATGTAATAAGGTCAGGCTCTTACATAGATGATTCAGATTAGTCCTACACAACTCAAATTGGGTCATTACCAATGCAATGACGCGTTGAAAAATGAACTTTTTTAGATATAAATCTGGCAAGTTGTAAAGAAATAATAGAGAGAGAGAGAGAAGCATTAATCAAAGGTGTAACTTTAAACTTTTTTTTTTTATCCTAACCATACATTTCTTCATCATTTGCCACTCATACGGTGGAATTATATGATCCTTATCCAAAGAACAACATGGACAGGTTACACCCAATTAGATTGGCTATAAATGGGAATGAACACCTCTAGAAGTGGCATCTGGGGATTCCTAACCTTCTTTTCTTTGGTATATTCATAATAATACCATTTACAATGACCTAAACATCGAAAAATAGAAGACTTCACCAAGAACCTACTTTCAAGAATTCATCAACTACAATAAACATAATGCCAAAAATTTCTTTGCTCATAATGAAAGAACTGTTAAATATCCATACTTCACTACCAAATTGAATCTAATCTTTAAAACCGCCATAATACTTCGAAATTCCTTCTTTAATTCTTAAAGATCTATCCCTCATCCTGGAAATTACTTCTACACATTTGCAGTAGAGCATTCAAGTCTGTCCAAGTCCATTCTTCCTGACTGAAGTATATTTTTGCTTTATAAGAAGACTCCTACTAGACGAAGTCATCTGATGTCACTATCGTCTACCAGCATTTACGCAGGCCTCTCTACAATATTTAGACTTTTATCCTCATTCTTTTTCCAGTTTAAAAGTTTTATTTCGTTCATCTTTTTTTCCCATTTGATTTATTTATTTCCTTTCAATTATCTAACTTTTGCCACTTCTATGCTACTTCTTAAAAAGCTTGGATCATGAGGGTTGAATCCCCGTGTGTCTATCCAATCATCCAATCTTGATTGATCCTTCTCCTCGATCCTAGCAATCCAAGGTCTAGACCGTAGAGAGACAAACAAAAGCAAAAACCAAACCAAACCAAGGTTTAGATAACAGATTAATCGTTCTCATACATATTATATACGCCAAAAATTTTGCTTAGGCTCGCTTGTCTGGTTTCGAACCCAGTCATGATGTCTATGGACTAAGAAATATATGTCTCTAAAATATATATATATATATATAGATATTTGTTATTGTGTAACATGGGTGGTTCTCTTGTTATGTATTCTAGGATTAGTTTACTAATGGCCGATTACGTACATTGCCTTCCGGAAGGACTTTTAGGGGAGCAGCCCGGCAATTGCGTGTCGTATAGATGAAAAACGAAAAATTCCCTACAGGCAGCCTTCCATCAATGAGAGATGTTTTGCACACATTGCCACAATCGCCATCAAATCTCATTTCGACAGTGCCTCAGTGTTTTTGAACCAAAGCCTTTCTACATACGTTAACTACTGAGCAATGAAAATCATTTTAATGTAAAAATAAATTGATTGACTATAATGTAATATACGATTAATATTGCGCATAGAAGAAACTGTAGGCAATATTAAAATCTCAATTTCTGACAAGATACTAAAATGGTTCTTCAAAGTGATCCCTTTTATGTCTTTTGTTTTTAAATATTTCTTAATTATACCTTATCTACAATGATACACTTAAGTCATGGGATTTTCATGTTCAATTTCAAGAAAACAATTTTCAGCAAACCCAATACACAAGCAGCGAGTAACTAATAGAGCAGGTCAATTAAAGCTGACGCTCTTCGGGCATTAGCAGGCGAACTTGAGGAGTAAACTTTAAGTATCATTATTGAATTCGATAAGGTTTTTAAGATACCATTGAGATCCCCGGAGAGCGACTGTAATCGGCTAAACACGAGGAATTTCCATTGAATTCCCGGGGGAAGGGAACAGACAAATCATTGTCGCTGCACTTGCTGCAGGGCCATAAATTTAAATAAGCTCTCGGGGCTAATCTCGGGCCTGCAACCCACGGAGAATATCTTTCGACGCACACGCGAGTGTCCAAGAAGAGATTAAGCGATGATATGTGGTTTCGATCGAGAAAAGATGGTTCTTTTTCAGGTAGGTGATATGTGATTTCTAATGGTTTGGCGCACTCATACGTATGGTCTGTTGGTTCAAAAAAGTATGCAGGGGATGAATGCGTTTTTTTTTTTTTTTCTTTTGCAGGGTAGAGAGGATAATTAACTTAACTTTTCAATCTTTAAGAACTCGTTATAGGGAAGAATGAACTATATTGTTGATAGAGAGGTTGGTTCAGATATCTAATCAAAGTGTTTTTTTGTTGTTGTTTTGTTTAGTTCTATTGCAGCTGGCAAACACTTAGACAATTGTCTTTGATGCCTTAAGGTAAGCACTGCACAGACGTTACTCACTTAGCACTACCCAGGAGGTGCGTGTATCTTGAAGATAAGCTACGACGCGGAGTAACAATACCCACATAGCTCCTACGACTATGTTAGACCGGGACCTATGGTTTAAAGTGGATTCCGGAACACTACAAACATCCATGGCCCACCAGGATGTACCCGAAACTTGTGGTACCGAGCGCTAGCCACTCGGCCATTCAGGCCCCGATCAAACAAAGTAAAGTGGCCATTTCTGATTAATTAGTGATCTTAATGAATTAACTTTTGATTCAGAAAAAAAAATCATTTCTGATTTCTTATCAGTTCTGATTATGTCTGTCTTTGTTTTTACACATATCCTGTTCATTCGCAAGAAATAGTTGCTAAGCAGGGCCTGAGTGGCCGAAGGACTATTGCTCGGTGCCACAGGTTTCAGGTTCGAGTTCCGGTGGCCCTATGGACGTAGTCGCACGGAAACCGAGTGTCCAAGAAGAGATTAAGCGATGATATGTGGTTTCAATCGAGAAAAGATGGTTCTTTTTCAGGTAGGTGATATGTGACTTCTGATGGTGTGACACACTCATATAATATATGGTCTGTTGGTTCAAAAACAGTAGGCAGGGTTGAATACGTCTTTTTTTTTTTTTTTGCAGGATAGAGGATAATTAACTTGACTTTTCAATCTTTAAGAACTCGTTATAATGAAGATGAACTATATTATTGATAGAGAGGTTGGTTCAGATACGGGATCAAAGAAAGTAATGCAGGGGCCTGAATGACCGAGTGGAAAGCGCTCTGGCGCTCGGTAATACAGGTTTCGGGTTCGAGTCTCGACGGTGGTATGGAATTTTGTAGTGGTTCGGAATCCACTTTAAACCGTAGGTCTGGTCTAACATGATTGTATAGCGTTGCGGGGGTATTGTTATTCCGCGTCCGTAGCTTATATTCAAGTTACAAGCGCCCCATGGATGAGTAACATTGGTACAGTCCTTATAGCCTAAAAGATCACGGTCTAAGTATTTGCCAGCTGCATTGGGAAAAAAAAAAATGATTTAACTTTTGATTTAGAGAAATCATTTCTGACTTTGTCTCACACATATCCTGTTCATTCGCAAGAAATAATTAATTAAGAAATTAAAATTACACGGAGGTACAGTGAAAACCCTAAGTACTCAATAACACACTAGCCTCTACTCTACTCTACTCGCAAGAAATAATTGTTAACCAGGGCCTGACTGGCCGAATGACTAGGGTTCGGTGCCACAGGTTTGAGGTTCGAGTTCCGGTTGTGCCATAGATGTTTTAGTGGTAAGAAAACCACTTTAAGTCATAGGTCCCGGTTTAATATGATTGCAGATCGTTGGGCGTACGGCTGACAACCCTACCCCGTAAAAGTCAGCATCACTGAGACAGGTCTGAGGTGCTTCCAACAAAAGATACTCCCTTTCCTAAAAACCAACACCAGGTCGAGCGGGAATTCTACTTCTCCAAATACTGGCAAATAAAACTATGCATTTTGGTTTTCATCCAAACTGGTTAGCTGTACGAGCGTAACATTTTCGTGCGGATCAGTTTGTAGAGATGCAGTTAAAGGAAACACCAACAGACCTGGTTTTATTAGCTTTCGGGAAAAAGAATTCATGCTCGGCCTGGTGTCGGTTTTTAGTCATGCATCAATGGATTTACGATCTTCAGAGTGACGACTGGGCGCTTTTGCGTAAAGAGTGTTAACGAAGCTAATTAATTTTTCAACTGCAAAGTCAAGCAGCAAACAAACATTTGGCAAAATGTTTTAAATTTTGATGTGGCTTTAATCTGTTTAGTTTTAGTTATCCTATGTAATAAAAATGGGGCCTGATGGCCGAGTGACTAGCGCTCTGGTGCCTCAGGTTTCGGATACGAGTCCCTGGATTGCCATGGATGTTTATAGTGGTTCGGAATCCACTTTAAACCGTAAGGTCCCGGTCTAATATGACTGTAGAGCGTTAGGCTGACAACCCTACCCCGTAAAAAGAAAAACATCTCGTGTTTCGAAATCTGCAAATAGGCAGACGGCCTTGGCCCACCAAGGATAAATAAAATATAAAAAATATAAATATAAATCCTTTGTTGTGTAAATATGAGCTCTCCATGTTTTGCTGTCGTCGGACGGGGATATGATAGTTTTATATTCTCGCCAATCTTCTAGCCAAATTCTGGTTTAATTATCTTTTCGCATACATGTGAAATAAATTTACAAGAGTGAATATGAAAGTGAAACTCTATCCTCATGGAATGCATTAACTGTTTCCTGCACTTGGGCCAGATATGCATCGAATTGAACATTCATGAGAATTTTTTATCCATCGATCTCCTGATAATTATGTATTCTATCCTTATCTGGTTACAAAACATCTTCAGGGAATATTTCTTAAATTTGGCTGTCGACTTTTACTGTAAGAACAGAAATTTATACAAATAAAATTATCTAAATTATTGAATCACTTTTATAAGACATCGGCATTTAAAAACGTAAGTTTATTTCTTTTATTTAAGATTATTGCAACTTAACAAGAAATTATACCTGTTAGATAATTGTTTATTACAAAATTCCTCTGACACTGAAAATAAAATACAGATAATATTTATTATCTACGTAAGAGGAAGATTGCTTCATTCCTAAGCATGATGAGAAGGAAAAAAAAAATAATAATAACAATATATAAATATATATATATATATATATATATATATAGCCTCTCAGCTGAAATATGTGTAGATGACCGATGTGTGACCAATTTTGCTTGGAACAAACAAACTAGTTTGCTAATTGCATCTTCAATTTCGAAGAATGGCCTGATGGCCAATTGGCTAGCTCTCTGGCTGTAGGTAAAACAGGTTTCTGGCTTGAATCCTGGCGGTGGCACGGATGTTTGTTGGTGGTTCGGAATACACGTTAAACCGTAGGTCCCAGTGTCCACAAAATGGCCTTAGATTTGACAAACCAAACCTGAGGGTTGAGTTCCTGTGTGCCTATCCAATCTTGATTAATCCTTTTCCTCGAACCTAGTACGACCTGACGGACCAATTGGCAATGCTCTAATCTTTGATACCACAGGCTTCAGGTTCGAATCCTGACGTGGGCATGAATGTTTGTTAGGAGTTCGGAATCCACCTAAACTGAGGTCCCGGTCTAATAAGCCCCAAGTGTTCCATGACCACAGAGCGACAAGCCAAACCAGATCAATTTCGAATATTCACATAGAAGAAAATCAAATTCTTCACTGACAAGTAAATAATATAATAATGATTACGACACCAGTATATAAATAGGATTAGTTATAAATTCAAAGTTACTTAATTTTTTTAAATTGAGTGATTTGATTTCACATTGTTTTAGAAGAAATAAAATTAAGTTCTAATAGAAATATACGGGCGGAAGGACAACAGTAATTTCCTTATTAAAAAAAAAAAAAAAAAAAAAAAAAGTTGCCACCCTTTTTTTTTTTTTTTTTTTTTTTTCGCGATATTAAAAAAATTTTTTGGTTTGGTTGGTTACAATCTATGGTTGTCATTTTTTTTTTTTTTTTTTTTTTCGTTTTCTAAAATTTGTAGCAATTAATAATAAGTATGAATTATCAAATAAATTAAATAGGATTAATCATAAATTAAAAGTTATTTAGATTTTTAAATTGAGTCATCTGATTTCACAATGCTTTAGAAGAGATAAAACTAAATTCAGATTTAAAAAAAAAAAAAAAAAAAAAAAAAATGGCGCCTTTTTTTTTTTTTTTTTTTTTGATATAAAAAAAAAAAATTCGACCGCGATATTAAAAAAAATTGGTTACTTTCTAATAAATACAATCTATGATTGTGATAATTTTTTTCTTTTTCTGTTTCTAAAACTTGCAACAAACTTGATAATAAATATTGAATTATCAATTAAATGTTCTACAATGAACATATATTTTTTTCGTAGAGGGTAGGGAGCAATGAGAAAATGTCCCTCCTCTTCATCTACTGCCATCCATATTACCTTAACAAAAAAGTTTCATTGGTTGTTACCTTGAAAATTAATACATAAAAAAAAAAATAATAATAATAAATAAATAAATAAAGAATACAGCATCTTGAAGTTTTTGAAAGACAATCCCTATCAACATGATAGCCTGGGGTATAGCAGCTAACGTCTTTCGAAACAGTTATCTGCAGAAAACTAGCACGAACACCTTTACAGGATAAAAAAAAAAAAAAAAAAAAAAAGTTATTAAACATCTCAAGCACACATGTAAGCGGACAATGTATCGAAGTGCAAAGAGCAGACGCCCTTCTGTCACTCAGAGTAGGGCCAGCCGGCCCATTAGAGGGGCCCCTCGGAGACCACTAATTAGGCGCGTTTGTTTTGATTAGCCGCCGAAAATTCGGTCAAATATTTTTCGTCGTTCCGACTGCTCAGGTAGTGAGAATCGACCGACGCCCACGTTTCTGGTGGGCAAGAAAACCGGTCCACCGATGGAAAGGCTCCACGAACATTTGTTCAACATCAACGCGACACGCTCAGAGTGGCCATCAAAGCAACATCAAGCCCTGTATAATTATCTTGCTCTCGAGAGAAGATGATCGCCTCACTGCTTTCCTGAATCGCATTAACAGCGCAAGGACAAGCTTGCTTGGAAAAGGGCTTGGGACCACGTGGGCTTGACGAGCGGCTGTCAGAGCAGTCAGTCGTCGAGACTCCTCCCTGGAGGCGGGGCCTGGAGGCGAGTGCGTCGTCGATTGGCGCGGCTCTCAGTGTAAAGCTGTCGTACCACGTGGGACAGTGGGGCAACGCCTGGGAACAGTCATGTTTGTTGATTAAGCCAATCTGAGCGTGAGAGCATATCCGCAATCGCTCTTGTCAAACCGCGGGTACGGGTTGTCTGCTGGCTGCTGTTGTACGGTTACGACGAGCATCTTTTCGGAGAATAAGAAGGAAGGTTAGGTTCTGTGCGCGCTGCTTCCCTCTGAGGTATTTTTGCCGCCTAAACGCTGCTCACAATGGATACACAAAGAAATACCAACCCTCTACAGTAGCGGTTAGGCCTAGTCTTGTTGTGTACCACCGAACCTGTGCCGTTTTTTGTTCTTAAAAGAGAAAATCGTTTTGGATTCTACGAGTGGTGATTGTGTTGTTTTCATTAATTTGTTTACATTTCGCAAATGGCGCTGCTGTGCTGCAATCAGCGCTAGTTTCCGACTCGACTAAAGTTGTTAAGCCTATTTTGTGTTTTTACGTGGCTTTTTGACTATTGATGCCATAAATCATGTATCCGGCCCGTCATCCTGTAAGTACCTCTACTTTTTTTTTTTTTTTGTGATTTAGTTTTATCAGATTTGATGGATTATTTTTTTTTTTTTTGTGCTACCTGATTAGAGTTGGCGAAATATAATCGATCTTTTTAAAAGCTCTTTTCGAGAAGCTTTCGCTTGATTTGCTGCTAGATTAGAAATGTGATAGCGGCCCATTAACGACTCGTTCACGAGTGATTTTGAGTAGAAGCCGCTTTATAGCGAGGGAGCGATTACAAATTTCTTAATTTATTTGTAATGTTTCCCTTGCCCGTTTTGTTTTGCCGTAACTTGCATAGTTAGCTTCTAATTAGACTTGTATAAAATATTAACGAACAATTTTGAGTTGTTTTGTTATTCATCGGGAAAAGTATTTTTATTTTTTAACGCTGAAACTCAAATATAAAATTAGAACTAAAAAAGTTCACTACAATGCCATTTTACATTAATTTCATTAAATTGCATTACATTAATTTCATTAAATTGCATTACATTAATTTCATTTAAATTACATTAAATTAATTTCACTAAATTAATTTAAGAAATTTATTCAGTGAAAGAAATATTTATTAATGAACTTAGAACTAAATTCTTTCAATTTAAAAATGACTTTAGATGATTCATCACTTTTAAAAGCAATGTAATTATAGCTTGTTATTTTTGTAGTAAACTTTTAAAACAGCTTAGAGGTAACTAATAATAATAAATTTCAGTTTAACTTTTTAATAAATTCATCGACAGCTAGCTGTATTAAATTTTCTGTGATATTGGATATCACTCTTTCAATTTGAATTGGAAAGCAAAGCAGTCAGAATTCATTAGTGAGAAAAAGTTAAGTTACTTTAACTAAAAAGAAATTTATTTAATGAAAGAAATATTTATTAATGAACTTAGAACTAAATTCTTCAATTGATTAACTCAATTCTTCAATGAACTAAATTCTTTCAATTTAAAATGACTTTAGATGATTCAACACTTTTAAAAGCAATGTAATTATATCTTGTTATTTTGAAAAGAAATTTAATAATCCATTAAAACAATGTAGAGGCAAACTAATAATCAATTGTTGTTTTTTTTTTTAATAATTTAACTTCAATAAATTCATCGACAGCTGGCTGTATTAAATGAATTTGTGTAGTGAATTTTCTGTGAAATTGATATCACTCTCTTTCAATTTGAATTGAAAAGTAAAGCAGTCAGAATTCATTAGTGAGAAAAGCTAAAAAGCTTTAATTAATTTTGTCACTGTTAAAGAGTTTTTCCTATTTTTTTATATGTGTAATATTAATTGTCCACATAAACTTCATGAGAAGTGAAAAAGAAACATAATGGTTTATTTTAGTCAACCATTTCTTTTTGAAATTGAAATGGTAGATGAAACAAAAGCAGTCCAAATACATCCTGAGATGCTAAATTGTGATTCTCATTAGATAGATAAGTTTTATTTTCTTGTATACTAACTACTATTAGTAATCACCTGAGAAATTCCATTATGTGAAAAAAATCAGGTCTATTTAGTGAACCATTTCCTATTTTTTGTTTTGCAACTAAAATTTTTTACTGGAAGCAAAGCTAAAATATTTATCCATGGAAACTAAATTATCTGGTAATGTAATGTTTTTAATAGATTTCAGTCTATTTGTGTAGTTATTTATTTTCTGCCTCATTAAGATCCTTCAATCAAAGGTTTGAATGGCTTTTCTGATAGCTAATTAGATTTCTTGACAAAAAGCATATAAACAACATCTGGCAAGCACATGGCAATCATCTTTTTCTATGAATTATATGTTTGGATTGTATTCTTTTATTTTTTAATTCCTTTGCAATGATTATAGTTTTATTTACCAATTATATAGGCCTACATATACAAACATTACTTTGCTTATTTGTCTGTACTTAGATTTAAGATCATTCAAAAACTCATTTTGACATTTTTGTATCTTTTTTATTAATCTTTCATTGATCTCAATTTCTTATTTATCTTGAATTTAATATAAATATAACTCAAATGTAAAATTAAAGATTACATTTCACTTTTCAGTATTATTGGAATAATATGTAGAGATTTATATCATGTTTGTTTACTGTTACCTAACTGAAACTTTTGTCTAATCTAAAAACTTAAAAAGATTAAATAAATTTATTTTATTTCATTAAAATTTCACAGAATATATAAATTAATGAAATACTATTTGTATATTTGTTTTGAGTTAACAAAATTTTTAAACTTTATAAGATATCTTAACTGCTTGTTCACTTATCATAAAAATTACTATGAAGCCTATTAAATTCTATGCATGCTACCTATAATATGAAATAATATTTAAGAATTATTCATTTCAATGTTTTAACTTAAAAAAATAAATTATATGTATGAATTTTTTAAATTTAGAATCATGAAAATGACAGTAAATAAAATTAAGTAACTGCAGTTGTTAATTTGTAATGTAGCGACATAATTTATCATTATTCATTTTGTATACAGTTGTTAGGAAATATTATCTTCGAGATAAATTTTTACTTTATTTCAGTTTTCTTTAAGCATTTTGCAATGTTTAAAAAAACATTTTGGATAAAAGGGATATAAAAAATTATGTAATATATATAAAAGTATAAAATCAATGATGATTACATAACAAATATATCTTTTTGAAGTTGAAATTAAGCTGCCAACAATTAGGAGTAATTTGTGTGAGGAAAACTCATTTCTATGAATCATTTAATTGCAAAAGTAGGTCCAATCAAATTGTAAACTGTTAAAAAAAAAAAAAAATAAAAAAAAGCAATAATCATGTTAAAAACAGAATTTCAGAATTGCAAATGAACCTGCCCGTTTATTTTTGTCCTTTCATTACACTTTTTTTTTTTTTAACTTCTGCCCTTTCTTTCTTGGCATCGCAATAACAAGGTAATTGATCTTGTCTTCTTTTTCTTCCTCATGTTTTATTTTTCTCTTGAGAAGAAATAATCTATTCAATTAGTAGCATTAGTAACTTATCGGCGGATTAAGGAAAATTCTAACTTGACTGACCTGAACCACTCATAAGTTTGCTCACGTAATCTTGATTGCTTTCGCTTGCAAATGGTCATATTTATCATTCGCGTTTCATCAAGACTATTGGGAGGTGGCTGGTAATGAATTTCGCAACACTTTTTCAAATGTCACCGCAATATCTTGTTGCCAATTGACGAGAGACAAATGTAATTGTCGGTATTTTACAAACATTTCCAACGAAAATTGAAGAACCCGTTTGATATAACTCGACGAAATTTCAAGGTCAATAATGGAGAGCCACCTGTCGAGCACTTAAATATTCCGATTCATGTATTGAATGAGAAATATCTTTTTTTTTGTATGAATGTCGTCAAATGATTAAACAATTTTACGCGGAATCATCTAGGCAACATCTAATTTTTTTTCACTTTTTAATTTCTACTAAATTTCTGTTGTTCCTTAATACTTCCACTTCGATCAGAGATGTCAGGGTGTACGATTTTATATAAGACTCACTTTTATAAATATTTGTGCCATTTTCCTTTATCAGTTTTTGTTTTTTATGAAGAAATATAGAAGTTGCGATTTTATTCAGAGAATTTTGTTATGCTGGTGTAATTATAGCAAGTTGACATTGTATATAGCTAAAGCAGCTTTTTTATGAATTCTTAAAAGGATATATGTATTTGAAAGGGGGGGGTAAAACTATATTATTAAATTATGTAACAAATAATTGAAAAGCAATTTTACTTTATTTTTAACTTAAATTCATCCAGTAAATAGTATTTCAGTTGCTCTATACTTCG
>BPLR01016905.1:0-74650 GCA_021605095.1 Caerostris extrusa
AGTAGGTAGATGCCTTTGTCCACCATTGGGGTTGTTGCGATAATGCGGAAGAAGATTTGTATTGTTTGCTATTGATTTGTATTGCCATAATGTTTAAAAATACGTATTAAGAGAAAATTTGCTATACTGATTTGAAACCAATTTATCTTAAATATACTTTTTATAATATCTTAAATACACTTTATAAAATCTAAAAATATACTTTATAAATTCTATGCACTTCAGAAATGAATTCCATTATGAAAAATCATTGAATTCACCTTGATCGATCGGACGCCAATACGTCCTGTGTCACCAAAATTTATTTTTATCATGAAATCTCCATCCATGAATATATGACACACTATGTAATGGCTGGAACAAAAGATAGAGTTCCAATAAAAATATCGAAATAGTTAAGAACGAAAATCTATATTTATAATTTCATTTAGCAGTTTGCAAACCTTAGAAAAGTTAAGAGCCATGCATTGAGCCACTTTCATAGATCGTCGGATATCGACTATCGCTAATCAATAAAACAACCCAAGTTCAAGTAGCATCTCAAAAAGAACAGAAATATCCGAGACTATTTCTACGCTGAAAACTTCCAGAAAAAAATTAAGTTTCTTATTATATTAAATATTTTTTTGGGGATGCCGATAGCGGTTATAGTTTCATTTTTTGCAGCAGTTAAATGCGAAATAAAATTTAATTATCATTGAAGGAATGCTTCTAATGTAAAAAAAAAAAAAAAAACAGATAACATATGGTAGCTCGTTTTTTTTGTGATAATGTTTTGTCATTTTGAAAATGATATATTTATACAAATTAAAATTTTCATGATCTGCAAAAAGGTAATTCCGCTGAAAGTGTGGTATTGCTTTAATGCCCTATTTTATATAGTGGGTATAACTGGCATTTTGAATATTCAGAATTATTATTTATTAAAGATTAATTTAACTAGTCTCAAATAGTATTGGGTACTACTACTAAAGTCTGTCGGTATAATTTTTTTGTTCTCAAATACCTTAATAAATTTGATGATTATAACTTTTTTCTTTATCTTTCTGTTAAAAAATTAAAAATTATATATATATATATATATATATATATACACTCAAGAGCCAAAACATTATGACCACCTGTCAATAACGACTTGGCCCGCCTTGGCATAGATGCCACAAGTCCTTGGTAGATGGCCGGAGCAGATTGTACCAGATGTTTAAGCAACGGTCACGTAAATCCGAGTTATTGCGAAGGTGGTGGTCTTTGAAATCGAGCTGCCGACCCAGGACATCTCAAATGTGTTCTATCGATTGATATCCGGTGAGTTAGGCGGCCAGGACATTACTGGAATTCAGCATCATGTTCCTAGAACCACTCCAACACACAATTTCAGCCTTGTGACAAGGGTGTTGTCCTGTTGGAACATTCCATTTCCAGCTGGAAAAACAGAGGCCATGTAAGGGTGCAACTGGTCCGCAATGATATTCCAGATACCCTGTAGCATTCATGATCTGCTCTACCCCAACCACCGGTCCAGAGACGCCCAAGAGAACTTCCCCGAAAGCATAATACCGCCGCCACCGGATAATTTTTTTTGTCATTTTGAAAATGACATATTTATACAAATTAAAACTTTCATGATCTGCAAAAGGTAATTCCACTGAAAGTGTGGTATTGCTTTAATGCTCCTATTTTTATATGATGGATATTACTGTCATTTTTATATTCAGAATTATTATTCATTAAAGATTAATTTAACTAGTCTCGAATAGTATTGGGTACTACTACTAAAGTCTGTCGGTATAATTTTTGTTCTCAATACCTTAATAAATTGATGATTATAATTTTTCTTTATCTTTCTGTTAAAAAATTAAAAATTATATATATATATATATATATATGTTCTGGCGCTCGGTACCACAGGATTTTCAGGTTCGATTCCCGGTGGTGTCGGGGATTTTTGTAGTGGTTCGGAATCCATTTTAAGCAGTAGGTCCCGGACTCATGTGACAGTTGAGCGTCGGGCATAGAGCTGACAATTCTCGTAAAAAGAAAAACATCTCTGGTCTCGAAATCTACCAGTAAGTAGATGGCCTTGGCACACAATGGGCTGTTGAGCCAATGATGATGATGATATATAAGTAAAAGATGTCTGAAATAGTAAGCATTTTTATATAAATATGCTCACACGATTAATTTAATTCTTTAAAAAGTATATCGTGCTTGTAAAATAGTAATCGTATTAAAACAAATCAGAATATTGAAACGTTGTTTGTGTTGTACACATAGTTTTGGTCCGATGGCAAACTAGTACTCTGAAGTTGGGTGCCCCATGGTACGAGTTTGGCAGTATCATGGATGTTTGTAATTGATCAGAATCCATTTTAAACAGCAGGTAATCTTCAATATGACTGTAGAGCGTAGGGCTGGTAACCCTACCCAGTAAAAAAGAAAAAACATCTCCTTTCTAGGAATCTACCAGAAGACAGACTACCTTGGCCCACCATGGGTTGTTGTACCAATAAAGAAGATTTGTAGTTTTGCCCTAATGATTAAAAATACTTATTAAGAGGTTATAATCAATTCCAATTTCTCATTAAACATAATCTCTTAAATATATTTTATAAATTTCTATGTACTTCAGAAAACTGAATCCATTATGAAAAAGTCTTTGAATTCACCTTGATATCGAATCGGACGCCAATATGTCCTCTGCCATCAAAACTAATTTTTATCATGAAATATACATCCATAAATATATGACATACTATGCAATGGTTGGAACGAAAGATTGAGTTCCAATAAAAATAATCGAAACAGTTAAGAATGAAAAATCTATGTTTATAATTTCATTTAGCAGTTTACAAACCTTAGAAAAGTTAGGAGCCGTGTATTGAGACCCTTTCATCGATTGTCGGATATCGACTATCGCTAATCAATACAACAACCGGAGTTCAAGTAGCATCTCAAAGAACAGAAATATCCAGACTATTTCTACGCTAAAAACTTTCATAAGAAAAATAAAAACTAAAATTCTTATTATATTAAATATTTCTTTTTCAGAGATGCGGATGGTTATTGTTTTCATTTTTTTGCAGCAGGTAAATGCGAAATAAATTTAATTATCATTGAAGAGAAAGTTTCTACAGTATAAAAAAGCAGATAACATATGGTAATTAGATTTTTGTGATAATTTTTTTTTCGTTTTGTAAAATAATATATCCATACAAATGAAGATATTCATGGTCTTTAAAAAGATAATGCTATTGAAAGTGTGGAATTACAACTGCTTCTTTTTTATGATGGGTATAATTGGTATTTTGTAAATTTCGAATTATTATTTATTACAGATTAATTTAACAAGTTTTGAATACTGTGTTTACTACTACTAAAGTATCTGCGCATTATTATGTTCTTGATACTTTAATAAATTTGATGACTATCTATCTTCTTCCTGTGTTTTTCAATTAAAAAATGTAAATATTTGCGTCTAATCCTCAGTGTCCTGCAGCGCTGGATATACATCCCACGAGTATCTACTCATGGATGGAGGGAAAGGGGCAGCTTCTATTGATGGAGCATCCTTGGGAGAAGTCTGATCCCTTGGCTCGGTGTCGCTGAAAAAGGATAACAGTGCCTTCCGGGAAGATTTTTAGGGGGAAAGTACCTCGCATGCGCATATCGTATGGGAGAAACTCGAAAAATACCACCAGATAGTCCAATTAAAGAGGCAAGAGGCAGAACTTCACAAACGCCACCGAGTCGTTTTTGAAAGTGTACGTCATAGACTTCCAGATGATTGAACCTCAGCCCTAATGCTGACCAGGGGCGTATACTGCCACTGACCGACGAGACGGCACGTATTAAGAGGTTTGAATTGTAATATTGACAAATCAATTTCTCATTAAAGAAAATATGCTTTATAAAATTCTATGTACTTCAGAAAACTGAATCCATTATGAAAATCATTGAATTCACCTTGACTGTGCATACTATATCGACCAGACGCCAATACATCGTCTGCCATCAAAATTAATTTTTATCATGAAATTTCCATCCATGAATATTTGACATACTATGCAATGACTGAAACGAAAGATAGAGTTCCAATAGAAATATCGAAATAGTTAAGAATGAAAAATCTATATTTATAATTTCATTTAGCAGTTTACAGACCTTAGAAAAGTTAAGAGCGATGTATTGAGCCACTTTCATAGATCGTCGGATATCGACTATCGCTAATCAATACAGCAACCCAAGTTCAAGTAGAACCTGAAAAGAACAGAAATATCCAAACTCTTTCTACGCCAAAAACTTCCAGAAGAAAATAAAATTTAGATTCTTATTATATTAAATATTTTTTCGGGGATGTGGATGGTTATTGGTTTCATTTTTTTTGCATCAGTTAAATGCGAAATAAATTTAATTATCATTGAAGCTAAAACTTATAATGTATAAAAAACAGATAACATATGGTAACTTGTTTTATTTTTGTCGTCTTGAAAATAATATATTTATACAAATTGAGATATTCATGATGTGTAAAAATGGTAATTCCATTTTGAAAATGTGGAATTCCTACTGACTCTTTTTTATATGATGGGTATAACTGCCTTTTGTAAATTCCGAGTTATTAGTTATTATAGATTCGTTTAATAGTTTGGACAACTGTTGGCTGTCACTACTAAAATATCTCGCCATTATAATGTTCTTGACACCTTAGTAGATTTGAATGACTATCGATCTTTTTCTGTGTTTTTTAATTAAAAAAATTTAAATAATTTATAAATACAAGATGTCTGAAAAGTATAGATTTATATAAAATGTTTGCTCATATATATACGATTAATTTTATTCTTTAAAAAATAAATCAAGCCAGTAAAATAGTAAACGGATATCGACTATCGCTAATCAATAAAACAACCCAAGTTCAAGTAGCATCTCAAAAGAACAGAAATATTCAGACTATTTCAACACACAAAAAAATCCAGAAGTAAAGAAATTTAGATTATTATATTAAATATTTCTTTTTCAGGGATGCGGATGGTTATTGGTTTCATTTTTGCTTGCAGTTAAATGCGAAATAAATTTAATTATCATTGAAGAGAATGCTTCTAATGTATAAAAACAGATAACATATGGTAATTCGTTTTTTTGTCGTTGTGAAAATTATATATTTATACATATTCAGGATCTATAAAAAGGTAATTCCTTTGAAGGTGTGGAATTATTACAGATTCGTTTTTTTTGTATGATTGGTATAACTGGAATTTTGTAAATTCCGAATTATTATTTATTACAGAACAATTTAATAAATAATAATTATTGAATACTATTGGTCACTAAAGTATCTCGCCATTATTATGTTCTCGACACCTTAATAAATTTGATAAATATCGATCTCCTTACTGTGTTTTTCAAATAAAAAATTAAAATGTGTGTTCTAATCCTCAATGTCCTCAGTGCGGGACGGACATGCCAGGAGTAGTCTACTGATGGATGGAATGAAAGAGGCAGCTTATTTTGTGATGGAACACCCGTAGGTAGAAGTCTGACTTGGTTTCGTGCCACTGAAGAAGGAGTGTAGGGACTTCCGTGAGGACTTTTACGGGAACTACACCCGCATTTCCATATCGTATGGGAGAAAATACAGGAAAACATCAACCAGATAGACCGACTAACGAGGCAAGAGGCTGAGTATTACAAACGCCATCGATTTTCTTCGTTTTTGAAACAGTGTCTACAATAAAGCTAGCTAATTGAACCTCAGTCCTAATGGCCACCAGGGCGCACATTATCGCTGAGTCACGAGTCGGGTCGAGTCGGTCGAGTCTCCGTTACGAGTCACCATATAAAGATGTCTGAATTGTTATACTAACTTAAAATCAATTTTCATTGATGATAATATCTTACATATCCTTTAAGAAATTCTTTGTACTCAAAAACTGAATCCATTATGAAAAATCATTGAATTCACCTTGGTTGCGCATACTATATCGACCGGACGCCAATACGTCTTCTGTCATCAAAATTAATTTTTATCATGAAATATACATCCATGAATATATGACATACTATGCAATGACTGAAACGAAAGATTGAGTTCCAATAAAAATATCGAAATATTTAAGAACGGAAATCTATATTTATAATTTCATTTAGCAGTTTACACACCTTAGAAAAGTTAAGAGTCGTGTATTGAGCCCTTTCATAGATCGTCGGATATCGACTATCGCTAATCAATACAACAACCCAAGTTCAAGTAGCATCTCAAAAGTACAGAAATATCCAGACTATTTCTACGCTAAAAACTTACAGAAGAAAAGAAATTTAGATTCTTATTATATTAAATATTTTTTTCAGGAAGCCGGATGGTTATTGGTTTCATTTTTTTGCAGCAGTTAAATGTGAAATAAATTGAATTATCTTTGAAGAGAAAGCTTCTAATGTATAAAAAACAGATAACGTATGGTAACTCGTTTTTTTGTGATAATGTTTTTGTCATTTTGAAAATAATATATTTATACAGATTAAGATATTCTTACTCTGTAAAAAGTAATTTCATTTTGAAAGTGTGTAAATGTTTCTACTGTTTCTTTTTTTTTTATATGATGGGCATAAATGGCATTTTGTAAATTATGAATTATTGTTTATTATAGATTAATTTAACAAGTCTTGAACACTATTGGTTACCACTACTAAAACATCTCGGCATTATTATGTTCTTGATACCTTAATAAATTTGATGACTTTCGATTTTATTTATGTGTTTTTCTCTTAAAAAAAAAATTAAAATGTGAGTGTCTAATCCTCAGTACCCTGCCGTGCGGGATGGACATCCCACGAGTAATCTACTCATTTATGGTAGGAAAGGGGCTGCTTCTATTGTGACGGAGTACCCGTAAGTAGAATGTTGACTTGGTTCCTCGTCGCTGAAGAGGAAGGGCAGTACCTTCCGTGAGGACTTTTACGGGGAACTACCCCGCATATGCATATCGTAATGAAAAAAAAACCGGAAACATCCACCAGGAGCATATATTCTTTATAAAATTCTATGTACTTCAGACGCTAATACGTCTTGTACCATCAAAATTAATTTATCATGAAATCTCCATCCATGAATATATGACATACTATGCAATGACTGAAACGTAAGATAGAGTTCTAATACAAATATCGAAATAGTTAAGAACGAAAATCTATATTTATAATTTCATTTAGAAGTTTACAAACCTAGAAAAGTTAAGAGCCGTGTATTGAGCCACTTTCATCGATCGTCGGATATCGACTATCGCTAATCAATAAAACAATAAGTTCAAGTAAATCTCAAAAGAACAGAAATATCCAGACTATTTCTACATGAAAACTTAAAAAAAAAAAATTAAGTTTCTTATTATATTAAATATTTTTTTTCAGGATGCGGATGGTTATTGGTTTCATTTTTTTGCATCAGTTAAATATGAAATAAATTTAATTATCTTTGAAGAGAAAGCTTCTAACGTATAAAAAACAGATAGCGTATGGTAACTCGTTTTTTGTGATAATGTTTTTGTCATTTTGAAAATAATATTAAAATGAATATTTATACAGATTAAAATTTTCATGATCTGTAAAAGTTGATTCCATTTTGAAAGTGTGGAATTACTACTGGTTCTTTTTATATGATGGTTATAACTGGCATTTTGTAAATCCCGAATTATTATTGTTAATAGATTAATTCAACGAGTCTTGAACACTGTTGATTGCCTTTACCAAATTATCTCGACATTATTTTGTTCTTGATACCTTCATAAATTTGATAACTGTCGGTCTTTTTTTCTGCGTTTTTTTTCTCTTAAAAAATTTAAAATGTTTTATATATACAAAATGGAAGTACAATGTAGATTTAACTCTTCAGTGGTACCCCCGAGCAACGTTAGATACGGCAAAATGATCTACAAACACGGCCTTCAGTTTGGTTTTCTGTGTAAGTTTCTTAGAGTTCTGCAGTGGAACGAAGGTGGATTGTACCAAAACAAAAGAGAAAATATTTTAAAAGACCCTTCGGTGCATCTTCTTTGGGGATGTTACAGATAAAAACAGTCACAAGCTCTCATAATAAATCATATCAAAACATATTTTATGCTGTAGGTAAGATCATATTCATGATATCCCTGAGTTTTTTAGAGAAAATAGGTGGCATTGCTACACGGCTTTTCTGTGGTGCGATTGTCTGACTTCTGACCCTCTCTGCCACATACGTGATAGCTTGTCAGAAATGGATATGTCTCAACTTGCTTCCTGTTCTGCACTGCCTCCTGTTTCTTTATGGAAGCGTTACTGGATTGCCAGACTTAAGTTGATGGATTAACTGAGGCCGCTTGTTTCTATCTTTTTTGTAGTTTTTTTATATCTCTTGTCTGCAAATTTGCGATTGGAAATAAATAAAAATTTACACAAGGTGTCTGAAATGCATTTTTACATTTTACATACATTTTTATAAAAAATATGGTCAAATGGTTAATTTTATC
This sequence comes from Caerostris extrusa, assembly GCA_021605095.1. Taxonomy (NCBI): domain Eukaryota; kingdom Metazoa; phylum Arthropoda; class Arachnida; order Araneae; family Araneidae; genus Caerostris; species Caerostris extrusa. The sequence continues at coordinate 8,496 of BPLR01016905.1, forward strand.
CTTTAAAAGTAAATTGTGCGAGTAAAATAGTAATTATAGTAAAATATATCATATCAAAATATATTTTATATTGCAGATCTTTTTTTTAAATACATTTAATACTCTGTTTACAAGTCACCAGTTCATCTCACTGAGATTTTCAAAATTCAAATTGAGACTATCGAAATTGTCGATATTCAATTGTTCGACAGTATGTTATCAGATGAATTAAGCAAAGTATTGAGCAAAAATAAGATTTGCCAGAATTAATATTTTTACCAAAGTTGCAATTTTTATGTTACGTTTTACAAATGTTTCCACTAGTTTTGGCGAATCATAAATGGGAATAAATAAAACAGGAGTTTCAATAAAAACATAAAATTATGCTGCTGGTTTGTCAGGTTCGCTGCAAGATAAGAGCTACAGAAATTGCTGAAAATAAGGATTTCACCTACTCAAAGTGCTGTGTTGAACTAATGATTCTCGATGGCTGCTGTAATTCGATTTCAGTTTGTTAGCTTCATAGATTAGGAATTGGTAAATGATGTTTCGTTTGTAACATAAAACGAGTCCAAATCGTTAAAAAGGTATCTGCCTATTTGCTGAAAGGTAAAAGATGTGAAAGTTGCTATCTGATAAGGTTCTTATCAATTCCATGTGTTGTGTGCAACTAATGGCACTCGATGACCATTGAAACATTAATTTGTTTATCAGCTTCACGAATCGAGAAATGGTAAAAGCCACATAAATCGAGTCTGAAACTGCTAAAAGAAATTTAAGATTCGATTCATATGACTAATGGGAAGTACATTGAAAAATCAATACACGACTTCAGTTTTTTAAAAAAATAAAAAACTTTACATGCGTATCATTGTTTGCCTTCAAATTTTAATGCATTAAGTGAAAAAAAAAAAATTTTAAACGTTCTGTATTATTGCAAATTTTTAAAAGCCATTTCGTAGATAATTGATCAGTCGAAATAATTTTTTAAGAAAAGAGAAAATTATTAATTATTTTGTTTCAAAAATTTAGATATGCTACTATTCGAAAAGTACTCTTCGTGTAACATACAACAGATTGTTATAAATAAAAACGAAGAAAATTAAAATAAGAATAAAAATGTACTAAATGCCATAATATTAAACATATTAAATATATATCTTAGCAGAATATGATGTATTTTAAGTTTGGTATAAATTTTTAAAATAACAACAATTGAAAATTAAATTTTTGAACTAATAGTACATAAGTAAAAAAACTTAATTTTCATTCATAAATATTTTATTTCTCATAAAATCAGGATAATACTTTGTATAATAGCATACAACAGTAACATCATTTTACAGTTATCACTTTTAAATGTTAAAGACGATCTAAAAATTAATATCAAAAATGGGAAATACTTTTTACTAATTTTAATTTCTAATATACTAATTTTTCTATTCTTTTAAAAAGGTAATCTGTTTATTAATATTCGGTACTATAAAAATTTTCTAATAAATTTATAAAATAAGTTTATAAAATATATAATATTCCATTTCCAAATAAAATGCTTATCCACCAATTAAGATATTGCTATCATAATTAAGCAATATAACTAACATACTCAATAAGGAGGAAACGTTCAATTAAACTGAGGCTTCAAATTTATGTAATTGATGTTACATAAACACATTATTCATCAGTTTTATGATTCCTTATGAATAATTGTAATAATCAAGTTTTCTTGTTTTAACATTAAATCAGTTCTAATCCATAAATGCCATCGGTCGATTACTTGAACATAAAACGAAAAAATGTTCCAATGAACTAAGATGCTTCTTTTCTGTTTTTGTCAGGTAAGTTTAACAGAATGAAAGAGGAAAAGAATGAGTGATTTGGAACAGGAGTTTGAGAAGAACAGTGATAGGAGTTATTACAATGGTAATGATATTCTTACTTTGACAGTCAATGAAAAATTAACCGCACTTGAGAAATGACAGGTGTTATATAACTAAATGCTGAACTTGTTATTGGGAAGAAAGTGTTTGACACACAATTATTGCATGTTGTGATTAGTGAATTAACAATTATTATTTTTAAATATTTGTTTTGTTGCAAATATTTCTTTAGTTCTTTACAGTAAACTGAATTAACTGCAAATTTATAAGGATTATTTTATGTTGAAAGAAAATTTGGATGATACACAAATTAAAGATATTTATTCAAAGTTATATAAACTATATAAAAAATTATAAATGTGTGTTTCTATTTGGGACCTGATGGTCGAATGACTAGCGCTCTGTTTAAATATTTTTATTTTTTTCATTTGTAATATGTTTCGTTACTTAACTTAATATTTTTTAAAGGCGAAAATATTTTTATTTCAAATTATGGGTACGTGACTGATGTTATCATTAGTGTGTAATCAGGTTATTTACTTATTGTAAAAAAAAGAATTTTGGTAAAAAAAACTTTAAAAAATAAAGAAAGGAATTCTCACAGCTGAAAAATAATTTCATTTCTGAGACAAGAAAATTTATAAATTCTTTCCCAATATGACAGTTTAAATAATATAGCCAAATGTCTTTTTAAAATTAAATGTGAAATCCCTGTATTATCACATTATCATTTTATTTGCTTATATATAAGTAATTTTTTTGAACTACTGCATCGATATGCTTTATAAAGGAGTCAACTGGTTAAAAATAATATGCAAAGTAGTTATCATTTTCTTCATGAGAATTGAATGAAATATTGCACATTTTTTTTGATGCTATTTTTGCATCAATTCATTTGAATATTTTCTTAGTAAGCTTTGAAAACTGACTTGTTGATGCTAAATAAATTACATCTAAAAGGATACTTCATTATAATTTATTTTTTTCGCTAAAACAATTCCAGTAAAACATTTCCCAATAAAATATTAATCACATTGTATATCTGTTTTATTTTTGTCAGTTTTTATTGAAACATAAAATATTATCCTATAGGAGAGAGCAGTTTCTCCTATAGACAATATTTTACTATTATTTTTATTTTTTTTATTACAAAATATTATTCTGACTAGCTATTACTATTATTTTCTACAAAATAATGTACAGAAACAATAAGTATAATGTATCACTTTACAAAATACAGGCATGATCTTTTAATACCTACAGTGTTCTGATTATCCATATATTATTCAGATTTGCCTTATGTATGTGGAGATCTCTATGGCATCAACAATTGCAGTGTTGATGTACTGTTTTATTCAGTCTTGAATAATTTCCTTCAGCCACTTATCACTCATGTTTGCAAAAAAGATCTTTATATACCAAAAATGGTATCGTCAGTTACCATGGTGATGTTTCCCTCTAGTTGCTGGAAGTGGATTTATCAATCTGTCCTTCTTGAATAATGGAAACATTTAAAGACAAGGGAATAACTCCAAAAAGGTTATTATTACATTATAATTATTACAGTACACATTATATTGTACATATAGATATATACATTAACAGTACACATTATATTGTACATATAGATATATACATTAACAGTACACATTATATTGTAATTATTTTGTTTCACACACTGAATTAGATTAGTTCAAATTTATGAATGTTATTCAAACATTTAAAATGTAATACTTAAATCATTGATTGGTAGATTAAAATTGTATTTAGAGTAGTTTTAAAGTGTATGCTTATATATGTTTAATAAAAATACAAGTTTTGATAATTTAATTTAACATTTCAATGTATTACACAATAATTATTACAGTACACATTATATTGCGCATATACATGTAGGCATCAACAGCACACATTATATTGTACATATATCTATAACAGTCAACAGTACACATTATATTATACATGTATAAATAGACATCAACAGTACTTATTATATCGTAATTATTTTGTTTCACTCACTGAATCAGATTATTTCAGAAATAGGAATTTTATTCAAACATCTAAACATACAATATATAAATGATTGATTGGTATATTGAAATAGTATATAGACTTGTTTTAAAGTGTATGATTGTACATATTTACCCAAAAATACAAGTTTTGATAATTTAATTTAACATTTCAATGTTTCACATAATATCACATTCTAACCATGTTGTAGTATTAACTGCTAATAAGCGAGTCTACAATAGTTTAGTTCATGGCTTGGCAATTATGGCAAAATATCTCGCATAGTTTTCTCATAACTTAGTTATATGTAGTAGTTCTCGTCAAAGGCGCTACTACAGAAAGACATTCCTTCCTCTTTAGCAATAATTTTAGGTTGGATTTTCTTAACCTCTTGACACCCTTGGCCACATATGTAGACATTTAGTTTTTTATAATTATAATTATTATCATTATTAAAAATAACAAAAATTTGATAATTATTCACTACAGAATTTCTAAAGAAGAAAAATACAAAACTTATCATACAGTGCATCTATATACATACCTTTACAGTGTACAGTTAGGAATAAAAATAGCGTAAAAGTAGTGTTTCAAGTGGAGCCTGATGGCTGAGTGACTAGCGCTCTGGTACCCAGTATTACAGGTTTCGGGTTAGAGTTGCAGTGGTGTCGTGGATGTTTGTAGGGTTCGGAATCCACTTTAAACAGTAAGTCCCGTTAAATATAATTGTTTAGCATAGGGCTGACAACCCTGCCCGGTACATGGGAAACATTTCGTGTTTGAAATCTGCCAAGAGGCAGACGGCCTTGACCTACCAAGGGACTGTTGCATCAATGAAGAAGAAGAAGTATTTCAACTATAAGTGTTGTTATATTATGTGAACAAATTGTTAATATTTGATAAAAATAAGGCCATATATATTAACTATATTCAGTTTTAACACTTATTTCCTGGAATGTATGAAATAATTTCCTGATAAATTAATATTACTACAAATGTGGACGTTATGATTGCTTGTGCTTTTTTATTGCTTCCCTCATTTCTTTTGCTAATTTCCATTAATATAAAAGGAATGAAACTTAATAAAAAAAAAATTAAGTTTATTTTTCTCACTATAAAAAATCGTGCCAGAAGAGGTTAAGGATTTTCTCATCTAATTTGTTGACAACAACATCTAGACCAAGTCCATGAACCCGTGCGTGTCTCATGACAGGAGGATGTGGGGGCAGTGCTTCCGGGAGGACTTTTGTGTATCATAATGGCAGAAAATCGGAAAACTCCCACCAGGTAGTCCGACTAATGAGGCAAGATGAGGAACATCACAAGCGCCATTAAGTCTCCTTGCTTTTGAAACAGTGTCTACAACAAAAAACAGTCAGTAGATTGAACTTCAGTGTGAATGGTCACCAGCATCCCACGTTGCCACTGAACTATGAGTCAGGGCAGAGATTAATGCGGTCAACGAATTAGCAAATTAATGGATTAAGTCTGGATAAAGCAGTGTGTATTGGAGGAAAATATCTAAGAAATTCCAGGATTTGGTTTCATATAAGCTATATAATTATTATTTTATTAGTTACGTTATTTTTTATTCTCCAGAAACATTTATATTTGTCTAGTAAATATTATTTCGAAAGTCTGCCATAATTTATGTTATTTCCCACTTTTTATAATGTATGTTACTTATTTTGTTGTAATCTTCAATTTTATTAAAGCCACTTATAATTCACGTGTTCCCTTTTGATAGTTTACAAATTCATACTAAAATCCACTTATAAGCTAATAAAAATAGAATTTCAAATTCTTTATTGAGCAAATTCTGAGTAAAACATGCTCAATTTATTTTTATCTTGGGACGAAAAAGTGATAAAATCTTGAAATTATTTTTACCTTCTGGTGTCAAGGGAACTGGACTGAGAAATGTCGAAAACGTGGTATGGAATTTAATGGGGATCGCCGAAAAATAAGTTAGATTCTGGAGCGAAAAAGAAATTATTTGCTTCCATTTTTTTGTCAGTATCACAAAAATACTGGTATATTTATGTCCTTTACTCAGTACATTTTATTGAGTATAAGCTTAAGAAATGTGTTACATAGCGTGCATTAACGATAAACCAAATTATGTCCAAGTTTTTACAAAATGCACTATGTTATTGAATAAATCACTCGGATGTAAAAATATTTGCTAAAAACATGTAAAAATTTTTTTCATGTTTTTGTTAGAATTACTGTATTTAATAAATATTAAAACAATAAATATGACAAACGAAATAAATACATCAAGTATTAGTTTTCTACAACTGAACTTTTCACGTTTTATTTGTGACTATCAGCAAGTTTACTTGAGGTTTGAAATAGGAATTAGAACGTTATTTATAATTTTTATTTATTTAAATAAATTTTTCTACTCAATAAATAAGTTTGTATGAATAAGTAGAAGAATGAACATACTACATTAAAAGATGTGCTATAAGTACATCTCTCCTGATTAGTCTTTGAAAAAAATTCTTAAGATCACATTAAAGCATTGCAAGTAATTTTAAAATACGAATATTTTGTATATGTTTATTTCTTCAATAAATAGTTTTTCTGTAGACGTAAATTTCTTAAATATTTATATTATTATTTTTGAAAATATTTCGTATTTGATTAGATTTTGTTTATAATGAGAAATTTTACAGCAAGACACAGCTATTTTAATCTTCGGCTTGATCTTCGGCTTGATGTTTCATTGGAGTAACGTTAAAACTTCAAACAACTAAATTTGTAGCCCTTTATATATTTTAAAGAAAATTTATCAGTAATTTCATTTTTAAAGTGTAACGAGTAAAGGGAATTAATGACAAATGTATTAGTCATTTAATCACTTAGTTTTTTTTTGTATTTACATTCAAAAACCTTAAGTTTATATTCATGTACTTGCTGTACAATTATTTATGATTTGCATCTTCACATAAAATATATTAAAAATAGGAATTTGAATTAAAATAAATTATTCGTAGAAAAATGCCTGCATTAAAAATGTAGCATTTTTAAAAGTGAATTATGTATTTTCTTATTCATAAAAACATTAATTTTGATAATAAGAAAATAGGTGCCCGACTCGTGAATTAGTGACAACTTAGTGCGCGGCTGGAGAGCATTAAGGGTGAAATTCTATTCGCTGAAGGCTTTGTTATAGACACTGTTTCAAAAAATGAGGAGGCTACATAGTGGGAATTTTCTGGGTTTTCTCCCACACAATACGCAATTGATTGGTCGTTTCCATAAAATCCTCTCGGAAAGCACTGCTTTCCTTCTTCAGCGACACGGAGTCAAGTCAGATTTCTATTTACAGGTGCTCCATCACAACAAAAGTTGACCCTCCCCTTTCCCTCCTTCCATGAGAACACACGGGCCCATGGTCTTTGTCCAGATGTTGCTGTCGACCAAGTGGGATAAGAAATAACAGAAAATAGATGGTAAAAATATTTAGGTGGAAACTATGTTACAGATTTCTTCGTTCTGTTGGTCAAATGGAATTTAATGACAAAAATTACTTTTTGCTTTAAAAATTACTTTAATATAATATATTAAATAAATATATAAAACCTAATTTGGTGTTTAATATTATTTTTAATTAAAATCAATTTTGAATACATTTAAGTATTGTTTAACCATTTTATGAAATTTTATTTTTCTACTTTTTAAAAAAAATATTCTGTATTAGTAAATTAACAAATAAAACAGAAAAAAAGTAGAACAAATAAAAACAAAAATGTTAACAAATAATACAGAAAATAGGTAGAACAAATAAAAACAAAAAATTTAACAAATAAAACAGAATATATGTAGAACAGATTGAAACACAAATTTTAACAAATAAAACAGAAAAAAATGCAGAACAAATAAAAAAAAAAAAGGACATAATGTAAAGCATCAAAAATATTTATTAAAGGTCTTACTTTTACTTTTGCTCTTTGCTAAATATGTTTTGAATTCCTTTTATAATTTGCATAAACTACATTTATTCACTGCTTGAATAAAATGAATCAAAACCAAACAAGCATTCTTTAATATTGATTTAATGCCAGATGAAGCAACTCTTGTCATCTAGTGAATCCCTGTATTTATCGCTTTTCTTCTTCTTTGCGCTAGTATGGTGACACGAAACATGTGTCCTTACATAAGCAACATAATCCACCATCTTACACCTAACATTTATATCAATTGTTCCCTTCGATCGCTACATAAAGAAGCACCCGCGAAGGATAACGAGACTAATATCTGTAAAAGAGGATCACGGGGTTTTATTAGCTGCTCTACCAAAGAAAATACCACATTTTCTTAAAAATAAATGTGTTAACATGTCACTTCAAAAATAAATTAAAAAATTCTTTAAAAACTTGAGCAATATTTTTGAAAAAATATTTGTGCATGATTAACTTTTTATTTCGTGAAATAATATATTAAATAGTAATCCAATAAAGAAATTTTTTCAAATGGAACTACATATTTCATCATAGAAATAGATTCAGATAGGTGCAGACACCACATTTTCTTTAAAATAAATGTGTAAACATGGCACTTCTGAATAAATTTAAAAAATTCTTTATAAACTTGAGCAATATTTTTCTAAAGTATTTGCACATAAATAACTTTTCACTTTGTAAAATAAAATATTAGATAGTAATCTAATAAAAATTATAAGAATTTTTTTCAAATGGAACTACATATGGAAATTGATTCAGATAGGTATCGACACCATATTTACATATTTTTCTTTAAAATAAATGTGTAAACATGGCACTTCTAAATAAATTAAAAAACTCTTTGAAAATATATTTTTTTCTAAAGTAATTGCACATGAATAACTTTTATTTTGTAAAACAATATATTATTTAGAAATCTAATAAAGATTATAAGAAAATCTTTCAAATGGAACTACATATTTCTAGAAGTAGAAAATAGATTTAGATAGGTATAGACACCACATTCTCACATTTTTAGAAAATACCACATTTTCTTAAAAATAAATGTGTAAACATGGCTGTTCTAAATAAATTAAAAAATTTTTTAAAAACTTGAACAATATTTTTCTAAAGTATTTGCACATGAATAACTTTTATTTTTGTGAAACAATATATTATATATTAATCTAATAAAAATTATAAGAAAATATTTCAAGTGAAATTACATATTTTGTCATATACTAGACGTTTTAGATAGGTACAGGTTTGCTAATGGTTGAAAAGATTTGATAAGGTTTTATTGTCTAAGAAAGACAATAAAAACCTTATCAAATTTTTAGTTATGTATGTCAGTTATGTAAAACATGAAAAAGTTTAACTTGAAATAGATTTGAAAATAAAAAATGTACATTTAGAAATTTTGATGGTTTGATTTTTTATTTGCTGGTGTAATAAAAATTTTCAACTTTTTCATTTGTTGACAATTTAATTTTTTTCTAATAGAAAAGAGCAAAGTAAGAAGAAATTGAAAGCAGCAATACAAATATTTTCATTGAATGCCGTAAAATCCTTTATTGTTATTTGGAGAAATAACTTAAAAAGAAAATATTTGAGGTATATATTATTAATACTGATGATGGTATGGTTTGTTTTTCAATTCTACTTTTATTTTTATATTTTTATGGAGCGGTATAAGATTTTTTTACATTTTCTCATTTTTATCTTTTTTAATATGATACAAATTAAATTTATTTCCTGAAAGGTTTAAAAGCATTCTTTAAAAAAAAAAAAAAATTGAATTATGAATTTTTAAAGATCTAGGAGTGAAAACACTTTTTAGTATATTTTTGCTATCCTTTTTTTTTTAACCTTTCACTTTTTTTCGAAAAATCCACAAATTTCAAATGGGTTTTCATAAAAATAAAAACTGAGATAAAAACATTTATTAAGTACTTTTATATTACATAGGTGTTTCTTAAAAATTAAAGTTTTTATATTACACTTCTTTTTACGTTATATCGTTTGATGTTTCAAAAATTTTCTTCATGTTCCATTTTGCCACGTAACAAAGTTTTCTTTTTCTTAAAAACATATTCAGTACTTTTTTTTTTCGTCGTAGTATTTTTGTTTTCTTTTTTGTCCCACTTTTAGTCATTGGTGATTGATTTTTATGAGCTAACTTCAAACAAATCAGAGAAAGAGCAAGATAATTTGGGAGATAAGAGATGATGTAAATGGCTATGCATTGAGCAACTTTTTCTTTTAGTGAAAAAAGAATTGTGTTATATGTCTTGCATCTGCTTATGAAGAATTTATTTTTTTCTCCAGACAAAAATATCTGTTCTTACGTGCTTCTTTTTCTAGTTTCGATTACTTTTTTGAGCTTAGTTCTTCTTTCTGTCTTTCGTGAAATTTTTCTTGAAGAGCTTTATTCCATTCGTGTAAATCTTTCAAATCCTGCTATTAGTTTATTACTGTTTGTTGTACAGTCTCTTTAACCTTTCTCAAAGTCACATGCAAGGAGATGCAATTTAAACAGAAATAATAATACAAATAAGTAGAATCATAATGTTTATTCTTTTAATTTTTTAGTGAGTAAATAGCAATTTGCATTTTTTTAATTACGTTAGAGTTTTACATGAATTCGTCGGAAATTTTTTAATGGTTTTAAACTTGTAAAATCTACAAGTAATGTGTGGATTAGAAAAGTAGTTTATTTATTTTCTATAGGGTTAATTCAACGGAAGTTGTCTTTATCAAATCTCAAATTAGAAAATTTCACTGCTTCGTAAAAATGATCTCAGCAAATATTATATGTCATAAAATAATGTTTGCTTCATGTGTCCATTGGATATTTTCAATTGGAAAAGGGTTACGTAACATAATCCACACTCCAATTGAATAGCTAAAAATGGAATTTCCTTCATATGTGTTTATGTCTTTGAGATGTGTTTTATGTGTCCGACTTGAATATCTTTTTCAAGAATCCAAACTCAATTGGACAGCTGAAAATGGAATCTCCTTGCATATGACTTTGAGAGCTTTCCATGTGTCCATTGAAGCGATTCATATGTCTATTGGAGATATTTAAGTCGCAATGAGTTACATACACATTCCAATTGTATAGCTAAAAATAGAATCTCCTTGCATATGACTTTAACATAGGTCTATTATGTCGATTCATATGTCCGTTGGAGATCTTCAATGGACATGCGAGTTAGGTAACAAAATTCTCATATCTATTGGGGAATGACTCTAAAGATGAAATCTCCTTGCGTCTGAATTTGAAATGTGTTTGACATGCCCATTGGAGAACTAAAATGGACGCATGAGTCATATTATATAATTTCCATTTCCATTGGGATATTAAGAATGGCAACTCGCGGAATATAACTTTGAGATTTTTATGTGTTTAGTGGGAATATTCCTGTGCCCGTTGGATGGCTATAAAACAGAATATTTTTAATAAAACTTTCAAATAAAAACGAATGTTAGAGAGTTTGGAAGTAAAGAAATGATACATTATCGTTGAAGGATTCATTAGAAAATTTCTGATGATTAATGTGTAAGATTAACCATGTTGTAAAATAATAATATTTTTTATAATAAAAGCAATATCTGTCGCAGATCAAATATAATTTCAGTTTTGCTATTATTACAATACAAAAACTATAGAAAAGATAACTCAAAGATATATAATCTTTGAGTTGTATAATGGCTTTCATCGAAATGTTAATTTTTCATCTACTCAAGGTGATTTAATTTAGGAGAATTACTCAAGGTGATTTAATTTAGGAGAATTACTCAAGGTGATTTAATTTAGGAGAATTACTCAAGGTGATTTAATTTAGGGTGAATTACTCAAGGTGATTTCATCTACTTAAGTGATTTAATTCGAGCTCTCCATACTTTCAGATCCACTTATAATATTATATTTTTGAAAAGAATGATTTGCATTACAAATAAATAAAATAAATTTTTTCGCTATTTTCAAGTATTAAAACATAAACATAAAGTATAGATATGATAAACCCTTGCGATTCTAAGCTGATACAGGTCAATTTTACAAGAAGGAAAATATTTTTTAGAAAAAGATGCTTAAGAATTTTCAATCAAACCTTGATTATGAATCTTCATTTTAAATAAGATTTTAGTTTTTTTATTACCCGATCATTAAACTGGAAATGGGTACCTGAAAGTTTTATGATTAGTTTTCAGGCACTTCATAGCTGCTGTGTTGAAAGTGCATAATTTAATAATTTTCCCAAATTACGAAACCATCTGTTGGGTGTGATAGCAATAATTACAAAATGGAGCATACATCGCTTTTCGAGCTCGTTTACAGTAGAATTTTGAAAATTGCCGTCTGAAATTAAGGGAAGAAATTACCATTACTTTCTTACACTAAAATTCTGCTAATTTAGACTTAAAGATATTTTTCAAAGACGCTTTTTATTATTATGTTGGTAATATATAAATATATAAAAAAAAAAAACCCAGATAAAATTTTGAACATTATTATTTTTCAGATATAGAAAATGAAGTTCTGTAATTTTTTACGTCATCAGGAAAAATTGGGAAAAACGTTTTATTTTTTCCACATCTGTAATTTTTAAATGCAGTAATTGAATAATAACATAACTTTTAAAAGTTTTTGATTGTATAAATATGCGTACACTTCTAAGGAAAAATTCTATCAAAATAAAATGCAATCAACATCATATTTATTCTTTTACAGAAGGAGAGATATACAGGTAGCGAAAAGCATAAAAATTAAGAATTTTTAGCCTTAGTGCTTCCTCTAACATTATTTATTAATTAAAGAAGCATAATTTAAATCGTCTTAGATTTAAATTATACCTCTTTCTTTTTTTTTGAATATTTGATATCTTTTTTAATCTTTTGATAAGGAGAATTCTCTTTTTAACATTTTCAAGAGTTAATCAATTTTGTTTTAAAATATTGGACATTTGATCTGAGGTTATTCGGCACTGAAACTACGGATAAGTAAAAATTCAATGCTACTTATGCTTGCTTACAAGATGTACCACGGGCAGGTACCAGACTATCATATTTACAAGTATACATATAGTGCATTCGCAATTTGGGGAATAAACAACTAAGGTCGGTATTTACAGGAGTAGGAGGAGGGGGTGTTCTAATGAAAAGATCTGCTTGCGAATAAACATGGCGTTTTTTAATTTGGTATTGCTTACTTAATTTTAAAGTTATATATTTCTTACTTAACTATAATGTATTGCTACTTTATTCTTTGGTTTCCTGATTTTTTTCTCCGAATTTTCTGATTTTTAATATAAAGGATACTTAATAGTTTCACATTATGCTTACATACATATATATAATTTTCGGTACGTGGAATTTAGAATGCTAAATTAGATGGAAAAATCAACAGATAAAAAAATATTTTAGTGAATTCTATTTTTTATTCTTTTGTTGCTTAATCAATATCTTCCTCAAGTCTTGCTTTACTGTCTCACCATTACAGGAGGGTGCCAAGGGGCTGAGTGGGTGAAGTACATAGAACACTGCCTCCTGGTGGGGTCACCCTAGGCGTGAAGGTCATTTCTTTATGCCAAGTTAATGCAAGCAGGCAGGTGAAATACAAACTTCTACCTCGGACGCTCCAGATCTTTTTGGCCATAGAAACTGCAACACATTTCCCCTTTATCGTTTAGCTTCTTCCCTCTTTTTTTTTGGGGCCCGTAGAAGCCAACAAACGTGCTAATCACGTCATGCCAGTGAACACTTGGAGATTCTTATCTATAAACAAGTTCAGACGGTTTTTTGGGACCTGCACCAAGTGCAGGGCTGCTCAAACATCGCCTGATTATATTTAAAACAACTGTCTTAATTTTACATTGGACGTGGTTTTTCTAAACTTCTTCTATTCTTGGACATTTTAGATGGTTTATGGACTTATGAATTTAGTCTAATAGCTAGACCATATCGGGGATCAGAAACAACAACGACACAACTATTTAATATTTCTTTTTTAATGCATTTTATAATACTTAAATTTGAATAATTTTCACAATTAGCTAGTTACTTTAATGAGGGAAACATCCTCGGTTTAATAATGAAAATCTCCTTACATTTTTGCTTAAATACATAGATTTAGATTAATACATAGATATAAGATATTTAGAATACAAAAATTAGTGCAATTCAAAGTGATCACTTTTTGAATTGCACTAACTTGAAGTGAATGACTTTGTAGAGTTGCTATCATTCTATTGCACTTTAAAACACAATCTCAAATATTGCTGGTGTATAATTTCTGTAAGGGCACTATAATATTTTGCTTTAATTATTCAATGCTGCCAGTTTTCTCCTGGTACATCTTGAATTTGACAAGGTCGCATGTGCTTGTAATGTAGCCTCATCTCTATAGAGCATATTGTGTATCAAGTTCTTCTTTGCTACAGGTTCTATCAAATCGTAAAGCATAGAATTTCAAGTTGCTAGATATTGAGCTTCAAAATTGTGTACGGTTTGAATGTGGGATACCTGTTTATTTAATTCTTCTCTTTATTTAATTCTTAATTGCATTATTTGTACGTTCTTGTTAAAGCAAGGTCTGCCTGAATGCTCTTCATCTTTAACGCAACCAGGTGGTTTTCATTTGTTTTTAAATAGCTGCTCTAGCAGAGGCTGTGTTTTTCTGAATTTGCGAGTGAGATCCACTTGAAGCTGTGTATATGACAAGCCAAATCAATGTTCTTTCTTTTATAGACAGTATACTTTCAAATCGCTGGCAAAGAAATTGGATATATAACGTATTTTTCAAAAATGTATCGAGTCATTGAAATACCCTGTATTGCGACTTAATGCGATGTTGGAGTTTAAGATTTCCGAAAAAAAAATATTAGGATTAATAAGCTAACATTTGAGGATGAACGAAGGAAACTACTGTAAAAAATTCTAGCTCGTCTTCAAGCCTATGCGAGGCAATATATCAAAATTGCTATTGAATCCCTTTGAAGTTACCAGTTGAGCTAAATAGGAAGAAAATGAAATAATGTTAAAAAGCATAATTTATAAGTTGTGTAAACTACAAAAAAAATCGGACTTGCTTCGTTGTAAAGTGTGCAATTAGCAAGCCTGGGCTAAAAACTGTTGGCGGAGTCCGTTGTAGCCTCTGCTTTCAGAAATAAAAAGAGACAATGTTGCTTGTAACAGCACATGTAAAGCGTATCGCCTTGATAGTCGGCTTACCTGCTGACAGGCTTCCGGCCATGCTGGCCTATAAACTTTAAAAATTCTACCAAAAGGCAATGTCCTCTTTTCACCGTCTGTAAGTGGTTGTTCGTGGCGTACTTCAATTAAACACGAGGCCTAAAAAAATTACAATAAAGCTACCAAACTACAATTCTACAATAAAAGTGTCATTTTTTATTGTACAAATAAGCCTAAAAAAAACTACAATTTATGTTTTAAATTCGCGGCTATGTCAAATAAAAAAAAAAAAAAATATGAAAGTGAAGAATACTCCAAAAAAATTTGCAATGCTCAAGATGAAGAATACTTTTCTCTGATGCAGATAAGCTGTTCTTATTTTTATGGGGACATAAAAATTTCCTGTAATATATTATCAGGAAATCTGAGACGAATAAAATGCAACAACTGTAATGGCTGAAAAATAATGCTATAAATAATGCTTATGTCTTGAGATCGTTTAAAACGATGTAGAAAACGATTCATAAAGAAAACACTGAATATCCATTATGTAGAATTTTTTTCTTAAGGCAAAGCAGTTTGTAAAAAAAGCAGTTTTAAAAAAAAAAAATTAATTTATGATATCGTTAAGTGATTTTGAAAATAGCTTTTTCGTAAGCTTTATTTTATTAATTATTTTACTCAAAAAACAATTTTGTTTATTATCAGGAGATTAAAAAAAGGATTAGTATTTGTTTTTAAAAATTATGATTTATTTTGATATTAGTTTAGATTGTTATTTTATTATTATTGAAATCTTAAAATAAACAGTTTTTACTAAAAAAGAACTGGAAGTGTTGATTTCAGTTGTTAAAGCAACTTTATAAAAGTCATGGACTTAAATGATGATTACAAGAAATGAATCATATTTTTGAGAAGAAAAAAAAATCCTATTTTTGGAATTTCGCTTTTGAAAGAAATAAAAAAAAGGAATGGCTAGTTAAAAATTATTTGAAGTAATAAAAAAGGTACATAGATTTCTATATATTTTTTATTATTTTTTAGGTGATTTTATTTTATTTAAAAAAGTACATTTTAAAATAGAAAAAAGTGAAAGTAAAAACAATTAATGGAATAGCTAATATTAGATTAAATTTTTCTGAAATTTCTGTAGGGATATTTTTGTTTTCTGTTTTAATATTTTTAACTTTATAAGTTTTGTTCTTTTCCCATTTTGATAAGTAATCGTTTTCGAAGATATTACGAGCGGCTCAAAATTTTTTGTTTAAGCACTAAAACCTGGTAATATCTAGGTGAAATCTCAAATAATATAAGGTCTCGAAATGCACTAAAAGTTGGAGATTTCTATTTTCACAAGTTTTAGGTTAATAATTAAGTCTTGCAGAAAAATATTTTAAAAATAAATAACCTAGTATTTGCTCAGCAAATTATGGAAGGGGAAAATAACAAAAAACAATAGCCCGCCATACAAGCCAATGCGAGACAACATATGAAAACTGCCATTGAATCACCTTCAAGCTACAAATTGTGCTATAAATGAAGAAAATGAAATAAAGTTAAACCGTATAATTAATAAGCCGATTTGTGACCTATTTGTAAAGTGCAAAATCAACAAGCTTAGGCTAAAAGCCGTTGCGGCGTCCATTGTAGTCACTGCTTTCATAAATAGACACAATGGTCTTGTAACAGTGCATATAAAGAGTATCGCCTTGATAGTCGACCTACCTGTTTGGATACCTTGATAGCCGACTTGGTGAGAGTTTTCCAGGTTTCCGGCCATGACGAACACAAATGCTGGCAATGTCCTCTCTTTATTGTCTGTACGTGGTTGTTCGTGGGATATTTCAATAAAACATGAGGCCTAAAAAAACTACAATAAAACTACTAAACTATTACTAAACTACAATTCAACAATAAAAGTGTCATTTTTTATAATACAAATAATATTTATGTTTTAAATTCGCAGCTACGTCAAAAAAATAATATGAAAGTGAAGAATACTACAAAAACGTTTGCAATGCTTAAGATAAAGAATACTTTTCGTTGATGCAGATAAGCTCTTCTTATTTTATGAGGACATAAAAATTTCTGGTAATATATTATCAGGAAATCGAGACGAAGAGAAAGCAACAACTGTAATGGCTGGAAAATAATGCTATAAATAATGCTTATGTCTTGAGATCGTTTAAAACGATGTAGAAAACGACTCATAAAAGAAAATACTGAATATCCATTATGTAGAATTTTTTCATAAAGCAGTTTGAAAAAAGCAGTTTGTAAGGAAAAAAATTAATTTATGATATCGTTAAGTGATTTTGAAAATAGCTTTTTCGTAAGCTTCATTTTATTAATTATTTTACCAAAAAAGCAATTTTTTATTATCAAGCAGATTTAAAAAAAAAAAGGGATTATTTTTGTTTTTGAAATATTATGCTTTATTTTAATATTAGTTTTGATTGTTATTTTATTATTATTGAAATCCTAAAATAAACAGTTTTTTATGAAAAAAAAGAAATAAGGCATTGAAAGTGTTGATTACAGTCGTTAAAAAGCAACTTTTTTAGAAGTCATTGACATAATTGATGATTATCAGACATAAATCATATTTGAGAAAAAAAAAATAAATCCCATTTTTTTGTAGTTCTTGTTTTTAGTGAAAAAAAGGAATAGATAGTTAAAAATTATTTGAAGTAATAACAAAAAATACATAGATTTATATATTTTTTATTTTTTTTTTACTTTTTTACTATTGTTTTTATTTTATTTAAGAAAATTAAAATTACCTTGCTTTTATTGTTAATCTATAGCGTTATTCTTTTGCATGTGTTAAAGTGAAATTTGAAATAGGAAAAAAAATATTATCGAATTAGTTTGAGTTAAATATTACTGAAATTCCTATACTGATATTTTTGTTTTCTGTTTTACCTTTAAAAGATTTGTTCTTTTGACATTTTGATAAATAATTGTTTTATAAGATATAGCAAAATACTCAAAACTTTTTTTTTTTTTGTAAAAAGTACTAAAACCTGGTAATGTCTAAGTGAAATCTTAAATAATATAAGGTCTTGAAATCCACTAAAATTGGATATTTTATTTGTCCCAGATTTTACCAATTAAAGTTAAAACGCATAGTTAATCGTGTAATCTACAAAAAGCCGACTTCTGTATTAATCAGCAAGCGTTGGATAAAATACATTTCAACCACTGTTTTTAGAAATAAAGAGATACAAATTGCTTCTAAGAGCACATGAAAAGAGTATCGTATCGATAGTCGACCTACTTAGTGACAGTTTTCAGGTTTCTGGTCATGCAAAACTCAAATCTGACCTATTAACCTTAAAAGTTCTGTCGAAATTCGATGCCCTACCCTCTTTGTCTGTATATGGCTATTCGTGGCATACATCAAGGAAACACGTGGGACCACTCTTGACAAAAAAAAAAAAAGAAAAATCTAAAAAAATTTCCTCTTGTATTTTACAAATAGCCTTTATGTTTTTAAATTCGCAGTTATGTCAAAAGAAAAATAATATGAATGTGAAGAAAACTCCAAAAACGTTTACAATGTTCAAGATCAGGAAAACTTTCCGCTGATGCAGATAAGATCTTCTTATTTTATGAGGACATAAAAATTTCAGTAATATATTACCAGAAAATTCGAGAAGAAGAAAATGCAACAACTGTAATGGCTGGAAAATAATGTTATGTCTTGAGATCGTTTAAAACGATGTAGAAAACTCATAAAGAAAATACTGAATATCCATTATGTAGAATTTTTTGCATAAGGCAAAGCAGTTTGAAAAAGTAGTTTGTAACGAAAAAAAAAAAATTTAATTTATGATATCGTTAAGCGATTTTGAAAATAGCTTTTCGTAAGCTTTATTTTATTAATTATTTAACTCAGAAAAGCAATTTTTTTTATTATCAATTAGATTGAAAAAAAGGATTAGTTTTTGTTTTGAAAAATTGTGCTTTATTTTAACATTAATTTTGATTGTTATTTTATTATTATTGAATCCTAAAATAAACAGTTTCTTATGAAGAAAAAAAAAATGAAATAAAGAATTGGAAGTGTTGATTGCAACCGTTAAAGCAACTTTTATAGAAGTCATTGACATAAATGATGATTTTCAGGCATGAATCATAATTGAGAGAAAAAAAAAATCTCATTTTTTTTTGTAATTCTTGTTTTGAAAAAAAAAGAATATCTAGTTAACAATTATTTGAAGTAACAAAAAAAAAGTCCATATATTTATATATTTATTATTATTTTTAGGTAATTTCATTTGACTAAAAAAATTAAAATTAACTTGTTTTCATTGTTAATCCATAACTTAGTTCTTTTCTTTTTACTTGTGTAAAAGTGCAATTTGAAATAGGAATAAGTGAAAAAAATAAATAAATGAAATAATGTAAATAAAATATTGCTGATAATCCTATACGGATATTTTTGTTTTCTGTTTTTAATATTTTTACCTTCAAAAGTTTTCTTCTTTTTGACATTTTGATAAATAATTGTCTTATAAGATATCGCAAACGGCTCTTAATTTTTTTTTGTAAAATACTAAAATCTGGCAATATCTAGGTGAAATCTCAAATAATATAAGGTCTCGAAATCCACTAAAAGTTGGAGATTTCTATTTTTCACAAGTTTTAGGTTAATAATTAAGTCTTGCAGAAAATTTTTTAAAAAAATAAATAACCTAGTATTTGTTCAGCAAATTATGGTAAGAGGAAACTATCAAAAAACAATAGTCTGCCATTCAAGCCAGTGCGAGACAACATATGAAAACTGCCATTGAATCACCTTCAAGCTACAAATTGTGAATGAAAAAAAAGAAGAAATGAAATAAAGTTAAAACGTATAATTAATAAGCCGATTTGTGACTTATTTGTGAAGTGGAAAATTAGCAAGCTTAGGTTAAAATCCGTTGCGGCGTCCGTTGTAGCCACTGCTTTCATAAATAGACACAATGGTGCTTGTAACAGGCATATAAAAGTATCGCCTTATCGCCTCTGATACCTTGATGGTCGACCTACCTGTCTGGATATCTTGATAGTCGACCCACCTGTCTGGATACCTTGATAGTCAACACACCTGTCTGGATATCTTCATAGTCGACCTGGTGAGAGTTTTCCAGATTTCCGGCCATACGAAACACAAATGCGGGCGTATCATTCTTAACAGTTCGGGAGAAAGGCGATGTCCTCTCTTCACCGTCTGTACTTGGTTGTTCGTGGCATACTTCAATGAAACACGAGACCTAAACAAACTCAATAAAACTACTAAACTATAATTCTACAATAAAAGTGTCATTTTTTTATTGTACAAATAGTATTTATGTTTTAAATTCGCAGATATGTGAAAAAAAAATATGAAGTTAAGAATACTCCAAAAAAAGTTTGCAATGCTTAAGATGAAGAATACCTTTCGCTGATGCAGATAAGCTCTTCTTATTTTATGAGGGCATAAAAATTTCTGGTAATATATTATCAGGAAATCCGAGACGAAGAGAATGCAACAACTGTAATGACTGGAAAATAATGCTCTAAATAAGGCGTATATCTTGAGATCGTATAAAGCGATGTAGAAAATGACTCATAAAGAAAATACTAAATATCCATTATGTAGAATTTTGTGTGCTAAAAGGAAGAAAATGAAATAAAGTTAAAACGCATAATTAATAAGCATAATTGTGACCTAATTGTAAAGGGCGAAATTAGCAAGTCAAGGCTAAAACACATTTCAGCCACTGTTTTCAGAAATAAAAAGACACATTGTTGCTTGTAACAGAGCATGTAAAGCTTATCACCTCCATAATCGACCTACCTGGTGAGAGTTTCCAGGTTTCCGGCTATGCGAAACTCAAATGCGGGTCTATTAACCTTAAAAAGTTCTGCCGAATGGCGATGTCCTTCCCTCATCGTCTGTACATGATTGTTCGTGGCATACATCAACAAAACACGAGATCCCACTCTTTGTTGGAAAAAAAAACAAATGCATTTGTCCTTGGGCAGAATACATTTGCAAATAGTATTCAGCCCAATTCGTGGCTCAGTGGCAACGCGCGCCGCTGGTGAGTATTAGTGCGGCGGTTCAATCCGCTGGTAGCTTTGTTGAAGACACTGTTTCAAAGACGAGGAGATTCGATGGCGTTTGTGATGTTTAGCTTCTTGCCTCGTGAGTCGGACTTCCTGGTGGGAGTTTTCCGGGTTTTCTTCCATAAGATACGCAAATGCGGGGTAGTTCTCTCTAAAAATCCTCCCGGAAGGCACTGCCCTTCTTCTTCAGCGTCACGGGGTAAAAGTCAGACTTCTACTTATGGGTATACCATCACAATAGAAGATGGCCTCCCTTTCCCTTCTTACATGAGACCACACAAGTTCTTGGACTCGGTCTAGATATTGCTGTCGACCAAGTGGGATAAAAAAACAATCAAAAATAGGTGAAAAAATATTTAGAGGTTATTATT
The DNA here is from genome assembly GCA_021605095.1 of Caerostris extrusa. Classification (NCBI taxonomy): domain Eukaryota; kingdom Metazoa; phylum Arthropoda; class Arachnida; order Araneae; family Araneidae; genus Caerostris; species Caerostris extrusa. The sequence continues at coordinate 29,982 of BPLR01016905.1, forward strand.
ATGTTATGGATTATGTTATAGATTTCTTTGTTTCCATTATCAAAATTGAATTTGTTGACAAAAATTATCTAAGTGGGATAAGGGAAAAAACAAAACGAATAGTATTCATCTTTTACACCAGCAGTTATGTGGAAAAACAATACAATAGTGAAGAATACTCCAAAACGTTTGCAATACTTTAAATCAAGAATACCTTTCGCTGATGCAGATAAGCTCTTCTTATTTTATGAGGACATAAAAATTTCTGGTAATATTTTATCAGGAAATACGAGATGAAGAAAATGCAACAACTGTAATGGCTGGAAAATAATGCAATAAATAATGCTTATGTCTTGAGATCGTTTAAAACGATGTAGAAAACGACTCATAAAGAAAATACTGAATATCCATTATGTAGAATGTTTTTCATAAGGCAAAGCAGTTTGAAAAAAAAAGCAGTTTGTAAGGAAAAAAAAAAATTAATTTATGATATCGTTAAGTGATTTTGAAAATAACTTTTTTTCGTAAGCTTTATTTTATTAATTATTTTACTCAAAAAAGCAATTTTTTTATTATCAAGCAGATTTAAAAAAGGATTAGTTTTTGTTTTTGAAATATTATGCTTTATTTTAATATTAGTTTTTGATTGTTATTTTATTATTATTGAAATCCTAAAATACACAATTTCTTACCAAGAAAAAAAAAAAGAAATAAAGAATTGGAAGTGTTGATTGCAGTCGTTAAAGCAACTTTATAGAAGTCATCGACATAAATGATGATTATCAGACATGAATCCTATTTGAAAAAAAAAAAATAAATCCTATTTTTTGTAATTTTTATTCTTGAAAAAAAAAAAAAAAAAAAAGGAATAGCAAGTTAAAAATTATTTGAAGTAATAAAAAAAAAATAATACATAGATTTTATATATTTTTTATTATTTTTAGGTGATTTTATTTTATTTAAAAAAATAAAATTAATTTGCTTTTATTGTTAATCCATAGCGTAATTCTTTTACATTTCTAGAAGTGCAATTTGAAATAGGAAAAGGTGAAAGGCAAAAAATTAATGAAATAGTTTAAGTCATATATTGCTGAAATTCTAAACGGATATATTTGTTTTCTTTTTTGATATTTTTATCTTTAAAAGTTTTCTTCTTTTTGACATTTTGATAAATAACTGCTTTAGAGGATATCTCAAACAGCTCGTAATTTTGTATTTGTAAAGCACTAAAACCTGGTGATATCTAGGTGAAATTTCAAATAATATAAGATTTTATAATCTATTAAAATTGGATATTCTATTTTCCCAGGTTTTGGGTTAATAATTTTATTTTGAAGAATTCTACAGTAAAAATTTGATAAAAATTTGTTGAAGAAATCTCTTGAGGCGTTTTAAACTTTTTTTTTTTAGATATAGAGTTTAATTTGGTAAATAACCTTCTGTTGTAGTGTGCATGTTGGGCAACCAGATTGTAACTGAATGTTGTTGGGTTGAGATAATTGAGGTACAGGTTGGAGAACTCATAGCTTTATTTACACACGCACCAACACCACACACAAACAATTAGAAATTACAATATTTAACACATTTAAAGACAGATAATTATAGACGGAGAAAGATTCCACTTCTAAGTCGAAAATCCGAAACTCGGCTAATCCCAGGGTGCGCAAAATATATTTCCTTTCCTCTCCAGACCAACTAATGCCGGGAATATATTTTCTCTCGGGATGAGAGACTATAAATTTAACGTTTCTCAGCGGAAGCACAGGTTGCGCTATACTTCGTCTCGGATGAGAGTCTCGAGGCCGACTGACTATTTCTCCTGAAGGCCACAGAGAGACTCTCTTTCGAAAGTGTAGGAGGAAGTAAAGTTACACTTTTTATTTTAATTCCTTTTATTAAATGAAAAAAATTGGTACTTAAGACACACCTTTAAAAATTGGGGATAACGAAGTATGCTATCTAGATTGCATGCAATATTTATTTTCGAAGTTTTGTTTAAAATTAATCAAAATTTGAAGGAAGTTAGAAAATTGTAAAAAACTTGGGTGTAAGATTGAAAATGCATTTTGGAGAGATATAAATCCTCTTGAAATTTCATGAGAAAAGACTATTATTAAATATTTTTGTAGTGTTTGGATGTTTTTATAAAAATGAATTAGAATACAAAAAAGAAAGTATTCTCTTGCTATACGTACTTATTTAAATTATTATTAAGTTTTTTTTTTTCAAATTATAAATAGAAAAACAAACAAACAAGAAAATGAAAGTTTTGCTCCAATTTTGTGTTTAAACTAGAATTTCTTACCATAAAAAAAGAGATAAAATATTTTTATTCCAATAAAATTTAAAACATAAAAATAAAACCATATCTGCTATATCTTTCCATTTAGACAGAAATTTCATAGCATAACATTTCTTTAAATGTATTTTTGAAATTATTTTTCTTATATAAATAATATTTCGGATACATCCCAAAGAAAAATAAAAACATGGGCTTATAAAAACCTATCTGTAATCTTAGAAACCTGAAACATAAAAATAGGAAAGAAAAATGGAGTTAGTGAGATAAATTGGGTGAGACACAAAAATGTTTAATACCGACTTACTTTTTACGATCTTAAACCCATAATAAATGTTTCTTCAAATGAAATATTTTCACTTAAGCCTCCTTTTACCTGTTGTAAAAACAAGACTTTTCATTAAAAATCACACTAAAATGTATCAAAATATTATAAGAAACAGAAAAGATTATATAAAAATTCCTTTTGAGTAGGAATTGTTATACATTCCAATAAAACACTATCAAAAGAAGGAAAACTTTATTGGATTGTATTTCCAAGTTAAAGCTTTTATACATCCAACTTTTATCGATATTTATACATTAGAACCCTGACATTTTTTTGGAATTTAAAATTCTGAATGAAACAATATTTTAAAACATTGTTTCTTCTTACGATGTAATATTTTATAAATTTTGTCTAGAATATATTTTTGTTTTAGTTATGTCAAGTAAAAATTTATTATCAAATTAAAAATATATGGAAGATATCACAAAGGAAGTAAAAGTTAGAGCCGGATATGCGTGTGGTATTGATTCAGTGTTGTTTGAGGGTAGAAATGAATTATTTTTGTAAATTAAAAAAGCGAAATTTAGCTGGCATAATTATTAAAATTTGCTGAGACAGTACTACATAACTGCAACACATAGCACACACAACATAGTTATATGACAAATATTTACAAAATCATCTTAAAAAGCCAGTTCGTTTAAGTGCCTTTATACCCTCCATACTTTCTGGAACTCTTCACTCAACTCTGCATGCTCCCTTTTCTCTTTCTCCCTCTCCCATTATCGGTTCCAAAGTCCTAGCGGCTGAAAAAAAAAAATGTGCAAGCCGCCCTTGAAAGGAGGATCTATCAACCGTGAACTATTCGCCATTGGCTATATTTTGCTATATATAATATAAATAGGGCGTTAAAGCAAAAAAAAAGGGTAAAGAAAAGCTAAGAAAAGTTAGAAAAATACATTTCTTGCATGTATCATCAGTTGGGAAACATCGTTTTCCTGGTATAGCCCACAGGTCTTAATCGGCAAGATTACTGGTAAGTGAGATTTTCCGATGGTTTGGTTTGGTTTGTCGCTCTACTGTCATCTTATGCACACTTTGGGCTAAACAGACCGGGACCTAAAGTTTAAAGTGGATTTCGAACCACTAACAAACATCCATTCCACAGGCAGGATTCGAACCTGGAATACCAAAGGCCAGAGCGCTAGCCACCAGGCCGCAGATTTTCCGATGAGTCTAGCTTGCATCAGAATAATTTGTGCATGTAATGACTTGTAGAAAATATGTTTTTATAGATATATTTCATGTCCAAATGATGAAATCCAGACTATAACACACACAATTTTTATTTAAGTATTATGTAGAAATTGAGTTGCATTAATTTAAGGCTCTCTTTAGTCATTCATTAAATTTTATAAATTACATAAATTTTCCTTTATGTCTTGTTTATGATACCTTTATTTACTATGTTGTAAGATGTAAGTAGATATATAGATACATAAAAGAACATGACTGCTTTATTTTTCTTGGTAAAGAAGCTAGATTTCTTGGGGGAAACTGAGTAATTATTTTTATAAAAAGAGGGTGTCAGTATAAATAAGTTTTGGAACCACTAATCCTTTTTGTCACACATATTATCTAAAACTGCATCCATGGGATTTAATAAAAGACAATGTAACCATTTCGTTTGAACTAATGGTGATGAGAAAAGGTTTTCTGTTTGTGGGGAAAGTTTTCTAGTCTTTTTAACGTAGTCCACGGTGACAAAAAAATACCTAATTAATTCATTGACTTTCGCAGTTCATGTAATAACTCCTCTATGTATGAGAATTTTTTTGGTTGTATAAAAGTTATGCGTGTCCACTGTCCATTGTAATGAAAAATTTACAAAAGAATCTACAATATTGTAAAAATTTTATAATGTAACTGGTGCGGATCTTCTTAAACGTTTTCCAAAATCCCATGAAAAATTTATTATTAATTGTGAAGCAGCGATTGCACTTGGTACAGCTTTAATATGCCATACACCATGAAGAACTTAATAGTTATTTTCTAATAGAACTTAATGTTAAGTTTATCAGCTCAAAAATGTCTACAAATTAAATTAATTCGGTGCAATGATTTTTCTTTATTCTTTTATAGAATAATTGAGCTAATTTTAATTTTTGGATGTCATACAGATATTTCTTTCAGGGATTTCAGATTAAACAAATATATTCTTAAGTATATCATAAATAGAAAGAAGTTTTTATTTCACTTCTCCTGTTTTTTAAAAATAAAATGACAATATTATAATTTTAACTGATATTTTTTGCATCTTCCAGAAGAAATAACAGTAATATAAAAGAGTAACCTTTTAAAACTGTTAGAAGTAAAGTTCGATAGCCAAATTATCTTCTAGAAAAATAAAAGAATCTTGCAGTAAATCACTAGATTGGTAGGTACTTATCTATTCATTTGCTTACTGAAAGATACAACCTACTTACCAAATAATTGCTACCACAACACCCGGCCTCCATTGTGCAGATTTTGTACAGGCACAGATAAAAAATAAGCTATGTTTATTTTTTGAAGCATAAAAATAAAAAAAATTAATTCTCTTGAAGTATAATAGCCCCGAAAGACTTCCATCTCTCCAAAACAAATTATTGTGAATTGTTTTCAAAAATGGCACAGAAAAATAACTGCTATTGAAAAAGAAATCGCAAAAATCGAAACAAATGAAAGCCAGCAAAATGGTTGGCAACCAACGATAAAACAAGTAATATAAAAAAAATTTTTTTTTTTTAAAATCAATTCCTAGTTTTTTTTCACTTTATTGCCGAAAGTACTTTATAAATAATTTTCATTCATTTTTTAAGTTTATCTGGCGCCATCTATTGCTAGATATATGCAACTTAAATCTAAAAAAACTGAAACTAATTAATTAAATTTAATTACTGAAATAATATTTGATAAAACTGCATTAACATCAAGTGTCATCCACTACAAGTTAAAAAAAATTTATTTGAACTTGAGTGGATGAATAAAAAAAGTGTGTTATTAACGATTGAAAATTTGAACAAGATATATATAGGGAGAGTGTGGAGCTAATAGAAGGAATTGAAAAAAAAAAAAGAACAGCAATCTCGAATTACAGCAAAATAATAAAAGCAAAAATAATAAAAGCAAATACATACGATAAAAATAATAAAAGCAAATATATTAGGCTATATTTCAAATTTAATTAAAAACTTTTTGATCATTTAAAATTAAAAAATATAGAATACATTAACAAAAATACTCAAACACGATCATTTCAAATTTCAAACGTAAAAAATTAAGAATAATAATATCCAGAAAATAAGCTGAATTAAAATCAGACGATTTTTTATATTATTGCCAATTTGTAGTTACATTATTTTAAAAATTGAACAATATATATTAAATGAATAATAAAAATATTTGATAATAAAATAAAAAATAATTAATAATTAAAAATATTAAATAATTAATAAATTTGAACAAGATATACATAGAGAGAATGTGAGCTAATAGAAGGAATTTAATAAAAATAAATCTTCTGAAATTCAATACTAGAAAAGTTGTTTGCTTTTTTCCTAATAAAATTTGCCAAAATAAATATGCATTATTTTCTATAGCCGGGAAACACCGGTTCATATGTGCTAGTATAAATATAAAATACAATTTTGTCTTCATATCACATTTAACAAAAATATTTTTAAAATTATTCGATAGATACAAAATTAATTAGTTAATTATTAAACTTAATGATCATTTTACATTTGTTACATTTAAAAAAATTTTTACTTTTTAAAGTCGCTTTTAAAGGTTTATCAAAGTTATTTATTTCCAGTTATAAGCGACAGATTTTTAAATTAATAATCTGTATTATAAAGATCACATCAGGTTCAAATTTCTCATATTTTTGGCATTCTTTAAGTGAAGAAAAAAATATTTTTAACTTTTCATATTTGTTGATTGCTAACAAGAATACAAATATTCGTGTAATTTAAAGATTGCAATGATATTTTTCATCAAAAAATTAAAAAAAAAAAAAATGATATTTGCGAAATAATAATTTTTTTTTATTTAAGGAAAATGTTCTGAATTTTACATTGTGTACGGCATTTAAAATTTCTAAATATTAAAATAAAGTGTATAAAAAACTTTTTTACTGTATTTATTATTTTATTATTTTCTATCTTAAAATGAGAGTAAGTCTGAAAAAACATATACAGTTTTTAAAATCATAACACAGTTTTTTTCTCAGGAAATGCTAACATTCATTCAATTTCTTGTCTATACCTGGAAAATTAACAGAAATAAATTGGAATAAATTGTCATGGAATATTTTTTTTAAGGGAAAAGTTTTGAATTTTCAAAACAAGTTATACTGAAATTCTGTGCAGAATTACTTAAACACATTGAAAAATTAAAAGAATCTTAAAAAGTAAGGAGAAAAAATTTAAAATATGAAACAAAAGTGAACAAACAATTAAATAAAATAAAAGAACTTAAAAAAATATTTTTTTCATTCTGTGTTAACTTCAATGTCTTAATCTCGCGCCTTTTAAAATAATTTTCTTTGACAGATGAACTCCGTTACCTTTTAACAAAATGAGCGGGAAAGCTACAGAAAAATCCAAGAAACAAAGTTACGAATAGAAAGTACTGTAAAATTGGAATGTAATCTATTTATCCACCTGAAAGCTTCCATTTGCTAAAATATTTGATTATGCCATCTTGAATAAAACGGATGGATGATTTCAAGTTCAACTGTTGCCAAAAGAAAAACATGGCGGAATCTCAAAAGAATTTCTTTGAGCAAGCGTGGAATACACTTATTTGAATTTGCGTAATGAATAATAATGTACAGAAACAAATAGTTTATTCGAAAAGTCCTTGCAAAGGAATGCAACAATCCAAAGTCATGCTCCTGTAATCAAATTTTTTGAGTTTGCCTCTTGAATTAGTAATTCACTGTGAATCTGAAAGTAAAATCTGCATTTCCTGACTTTTGAATGATAAAAGCATCGAAGAAGATTGAAACAAGTAATTCACAATCTTAATGCATTTTAAATAAATTCTACAAGTACATTCGCCATAGGATAAAATGTATTTATTTTTGATTTCTAAATTTATGCAAGCGACATGAAGTTTTGAAGTCAAGTTGAGGTAGTGTTCCATATAGAATTTATTAAGATTTTTATATGACGTATGATTATAATTGAAGTTGTTTTTATTTTGAATTTTTTGTCTAAGGTTTTTAAAGAAATAATAAAAAAAAAATATTTTTAGGCTTTTTTTGTATGAATAGTTAAAACATAATTTTTTTAAAACTCTGCTGTTTAAAAATTAACAAGAAAAATTATCTGCGATGATTAGATTTGACCTTGCATAAGAAAAGCCATTGTAAGTGAAACTCTCTTTTTGAAAACATATTTTTTTGATAAAAACTTTAATTTGAGACCATTCAACATTCACATGTTTTATGTAGCAGATTCACCTTTATCTAAAATACACCACGAAGAGTATTTGCTACTCTTCATCACAAGAAGAAAAAGTGAAAGAAAAAAAACCCGAATGTAATCTTGGAGATCTCTTTAAGAAGCAGTGCCGTCACATTTGTGATGTGTCACAGATAAACACCCACGTAAATTGTCAGATAAACACCCACGTAACTAATCCACCCAATGGCAAATCCACAATCAATGTAAGTGAAGAGTCAGTTTACATAAAATTCTTTAAATCTTTCTGTTAAACTATTAAAAATCGAACACGAACTATCAAAAATTGAATTATAATAAGAGCTAACTTTCTCTTAAGCTCTAATCAAACAAGCTCAAAGTTTACTATGCATTACTAATTTGGTACTCTTAAGATAAAATAATTTATATTTAGGATTAAAATTTACGATGTATATTAACAAAGCGAATCAACTGATTGTAAGTTGTTAAGGTTATTTACAGATATATTAAGTTAATTCTTAAATTTTTTAGATTTACAGCAGATAATTTTCACGAACTATTGTGAATTGAAGTAAAGAATATAAATTTTAAACTACTAAATTAGTTATGAAAATATGATATTTGACATTTATAATTTAAACTAAGGAAAATTTTTAGTTTCGGTTCATTAGACGTCCAGTAATAATATGTACAGTGGAATGCCAGCCAATCTCCTGCCCACTCAATCGTTTAAAACGTAAAACTTTTCTATAAAATTTAAACGTGCCTTGAAAGTCTATTTGTATTTTTAATTTAATTAGAATAATTGTGTGAAAAAATCATTAGTATGTAAAATTTATAATTTATAGATATACTTAGAGCTAATTTACAGAAAAGTTGGTGTATATAAAGCCCTTTATCTTCTAGAGTTCATTTCCAAGGAACATTTCATGCACGTCTAATAAAATGTATTTTTAACAATGTGAATGTCTAACATTTGAGAAAAAATATTTTTCCAATCTGCTTGGAATTTCATGTAACTATTCATATGTTTAGCATTTTAAATATGTTTATGAGGCACGAAATGCAAAATGTGTTATATGATTATAAAAATAAACCATTATTTTTTACTGCTTGGGGATTTTTTCCACAAAAGAAAAAAAATATCAAGCCTTATAATAAACGATTAGCTGCAACAAACTGTCGACAGTAATTTTTTTTTTTTTTTATCCAATTATAATTAGGATTTATATTTCATGTGATATGAATTATTTTGAAAAGAATCTTGCTGACTAGAAAAAAAAAAACTTCATTTCCTCAAACAAAACAAATTTAAATTATGTATTAAATAAACACTAATTAAAAACAATAAACTCTTTCTGAAATAACTCGATTAAAATGCTAATTAAAAAGAAGTCCAGTATTATATTTTATAAAAATGTAATTGTTTTTAAATAAAAGATACAATATCAATAAAATATACATTGAAATAGTTGCATTTAAAAAAGCATTATTTTATTCAATATATTTAATTTTTTAAATAGAACATTTAAAACAAACAATATTTTCACTAATTAACCACTTTATTAAACGAGGACAAAAATTGACTTTAAAAGTGCCAGGATTTGAATACCATTTATATATGTATACCTATACCTATTTTAATATTTCCTAAAATGAAACATAACTGTGGAAGTACTTTATAAATGATATATCATAATTTGATTACATCTGCAAAAATATTCAAACAGATTAAGTCCAGCATATAGATTAAAAAGGAAGAAAAAATATTGCTAAATTTAACAGCAATAATATATACGTGGTGAGTGGGCCGGAGGAGATTATCCTTTTGTTTAGAATTTAGACGGAAATGACGCCATAGAAGCACGCACACTTACGCACAATGAGACTTGAAATGAAAAACACATTGTTTACCTATAACATCATCATGAAAACTTTTTGAGACAATGTTGACCAAAATGCTGGAAATTACATCCTTCAATAATAATATAAGATGGGAAGTCATGGAATTAATGGTGAAAGTTTCAATGACGCCAAATATTTCCGGTACACGTTCAGCTGCAATTTATATTCGAGAGACTTTTCCTCAGCAGAGTTAATTGGGGATCCTCATATGCTTTCAAATGTTACGAGACATTTAGACATGAATTAACTCATAAATAGTACTTTCATATGTCTCCATGCAAAAAAGCTTCATTTTACGGTCATATTGTAATCAAGTCTATCATGTCTCATTTTTGCCTGTGGATCTAGTACGAACGTTCGCACGTGCATTCTTATTTAAAAATATTTGTTTTAATGAACTATATCAATTCTCCAATACCAAAATAAAATTCTTCTTTAGAGCAATGTGTGTGGAAAATTCTCAAATTCACAATAAACAGTAAAAATAGTAACAGTAAAAGCAATACAAGCTTGTCAGCTGTGTTTTTGTGATTGGATGACAATGTTGGTGGAAGAGGACTGACAGTAGATGAAGAACTGCCCGTGATATAAGGGGAAACACCATTTTCACCTGAATTTTTGATTGTGGACTGGGAGACCTTGCAAGTATCGAAAAAGTAGACATGCATCTAATAATGTTGTCACTAATGGTAACAGCAGAGCAGCGCTATGGCTGTATTAGGAAAGATTTACGAATAGTCATATGTCGAACAATAAATTGTTAAAGCGGTTACTTTGGAAACTTCATGAAAATGGTTCACTCATCACCAGCACTGACGGAAGGAATCTATTGAGAATTGTGTGATATCCACATATGGTAGAAATCATCTTGTGCCTTATGAACGACATACAACACATAAGCAGATTAGCTTGTGCTAAGTTTCACACATGAATCAATCCATTGTTCACATAGCTACAAGCATAATATTTACATTCATAGTCAGAGAATCCAAGCACTGAAAATGAGGATTACCTCACACATGAGTGATCGCTTGCGTGGCTCTTGCAGTACATTTTTGCAAGCGGACATTTTTTTATTATTCATGAGTTTGTCCCACAATTGCAGAATCATCCTGTATTTTCACATAATCGATATTTCAAGCAATTAAACTAGTATTTTATAAAGAAAGGCATATTGTAATTAGCTGAAAATCCTTAATGGACCATTAATTACCTGAAGGAAAGATTTAAGGCTTTAATTACAAAATAAATTCAATGAAATTACCGTTTTATGTATCAGGGATATTTAACAATGAAGAAAAGGAAGATTAGGTTTGGTCTTATGTACGGTCATTTTGTGCTTATAAGCTAATTAGAGAGATCTACACTTTTACTATGGAAGGAATCCCTAACAAACATCCATGCTACCACCTAGATTTGAACCTGAAGCACCAAAGGCCAGAGCGCTAGTCAATTGACCATCAGGCTGCTAAAGAAAGTTAGAGATTTCTGATTCGTAAAAGGTAGATAGTGAGGGTAGACAATTGAGAGGGAAGTATTAGTACTTGGAGGTAGGAAGGAATGAACCGACAGGTAGAAGAGAAAGTAATGTTGGTAGATGGAGAAGTAATGCTCTTCAGTAGTAACTATCCTACATTACGTGTGGTATTGAAAAAACTCGAAAACTCCACCAAGCAGTAAATTGTTGATGCAAGCTGGTCTCACATTCCATTATTATCACCATTGAATATTCTTGTTATTATTAATTATTTTAAAAAATGCTGTAATTTCTAAATAATTAAATATAAATAAATAAATAAAAAAGTTTTTTAATTTAATTTAGTTCAAAAATTAATTAAAAAGAACTTTGAATGCTTTAATTAACTGAAATGAAATAATTGTAAATGAAAATATTCATTTCATCTTGAATCTTCAACAAAAAAAATTTTCCAAAACAAATCTTTTAGAATTTGAAGTTTAGTTTGGAATGTTAAATAATTTTTTGACTGCACTTAAACTTTTCTAACTTTCTTCATAATTTTTGTGACGTACTTTTGAAAAGTTTGACATTAATTGCCTGGATAATTTAAAGATCTTTTACAAAATGCGAAGTGCTGTCTTTATTTGACATTTACTATGTTTATTGGGATTTTGTAAGACGTTCTGTGCTCACATATTTCAGATATAAAAACTAATAACTAAAATCAAGGAAGCAAGAAATACTTGGAAAAATAAAAAACTCAACTAAAGTGTTCATTAATTTTTTGTCTGAAACACTTTGAATTTTTATTTCTGACATATTTTCATGCCACTTTCTGATCTTTTATTATCATTATTTTGACTATATTTAAAGAAATAAATGAAGCCGGAATGTCAAGAACAAAACTATGCAAGAATGCCATATCTTATTAACTTATGCGAAAATGGTGGAATATTATTACTACTGGTTTATTAAAGAGAATTTTAAAAGTTGGCTAACAAGCAAAAGAATTTCTAGTCATGTATTTTATGTAAATTTATTAAATGATTCTGAAATCTGTAAAACGTATTTTTCAGTCTGGAAAATTTATACGCCTCGAGCCATGCAAATATTAATTTTACGTATTTTGAAGTTATATTAAATTTATAATATCAAGAATATGTCGTAATATGCGAGGTTCACCTTCCAATAGTTTAAAGGAAAGTTATTTCTGATTATGAAATCTGATTGGACAATCCACTAAATCTTTTAGAACTAATTTTATTTTTTATACGACTAGTTCCTTAAATAAAAATATTAATTCCACATACTGCACTAATGAAAATCAACCGTGACATTTTACTATATTGATTTTTAGTTGATATACTAATATATTATATAATATAATTTATAGAAGAACAACTTGTAATCTAATAATAATTAAGTCAACTGAATGGATTTAATTTTATGTTATTCCAAAATGCTATGGTTTATAAAAACGTTCTTTCACCAGTTTTGTTTATAGTTGATTGAATTTCATTAATTAATTAATTTTAAATAACATTTTTAGAAAATATTTTAATATTAATTTATTGCCAAGGTTTATTGTTCACTGCTCGTTTGGTCATTGCATGATTTTCTGTTCAAAAGTTTCCAAAGTAAACCCAGAAGACCCAGTAAATAAATCGTAAAATATATTAAATGTATGTTTTTCTATTTGTGTTTAATTGTAATTTTTTTCTGATTCTCAAGATTAACAGAAGCTTTCAATTTGCTTAAAATTGAGTTTAAATAAACTACAAAATTAATAAATTATTTAGCAAAGAACATAAATGAAGGTATTAAATTAAATGTATTAATGTGTCACAAAAACGTTTGGTCTTTTTGTTTTTCTTTTAAACTAACTGTAGATATGCAGTAGTTAACTGAGTAATATACATATTTTTTTCCTAACTTATTTATTCTCTTCATATTTCGCATAACGAACATAAACCTGAATGTTTTTGTAATTTTTTGTTGTTGTTAAAAATTGTTAATTTGCCAAAGGCACTGTTTATTAAAGGCATATTTTGTTTTTATGTGTACATAATTGCAATTTTGTTACTTTTTCCTAACTTGTTCAATACATACTTTTTTCCTAACTTGTTCTTCTCACGTTTTGCATAACCAACATGAACCTGAATGTTTTCGCAACATTTCGTTGTTGTTAAAAATAATTAATTTTCCAAAGGCACCGCATATTAAATGCATGTTTTGTTTTTATATATGCATTATTGCAATTTTGTTCTGATTCTTAACATTAACAAAAGCGTTTAATTAGCTTAAAATTGAGTTTAATTGAACTACAAAATTAACAATTTAATTAACAAAGGACATAAATAAAGTTATTAAGTCTCTAAAACGTCTCGTCTTTGTGTGTTTTTCTTAAACAAACAGTAGATATGCAGTAATTTACTAAGTAACTATACATACTTTTTTTCTTAACTAATTTGTTCTTCTCATGTTCCACATAACCAACATGCACCTGAATGCTTTCGCAACCTTCCGTTGTTGTTAAAAATAGTTAATTTTCTAACGGCACGGTATACATGCATTAGCTAAACTTCATTAAGCATCGCCATTAGTTAGAGCATTCACGCAGTCCCTTTCTGAGACTAATTTAAGAGCTAGTGGAAAATATACTACTTTCATTTCCTTAATGTCAGGCTGAATATTATTTAAGAAGCTTTTCAAGCGAAATTCTTTTTTAAATTATTTACTAAAACGTATGGATCTTTCTAAAAGTATTCGTAGAAAATATCCTTAATTGAATTCTAGAACACCAGTAAATTTTCTGACTTTTAAGACAGTAGAAATTAGAGTACATTTACATTAGGTAATATTCCTTTTGTGAAGTTGCATTAGAATGCAAATTTTTTTTTTCATTTATTGCTTGAAATAGTGTGTTAAAAAATTTCAAACATAAAAAAAAAAAATTGTTTATTATTTTGAAGTTTAAAAGTTTTGTAATCATTGCAAATGTTCCAGAACTTGTTAGTTATTCATGTGTTGGAAGTTTTTTTGTTTCGATTATGTAGTAATTATTGTAAAAAATTTGCTATTGATATTTAATGAAGTGCATATAGCATATTTTATGTATCATTTACATTAAAAATAACGGTACAAAAATTATGCAATATATAAAAATATAAAAAGTCTTTTATAGTCGTTATTTGCGGTTGCTGTATTGTATGTCTAGAAACGAAAGATTATGCTACTAATTGATATTATATTATGTTAAAATCACAAAGACAGTTTATTGATCTATTTAAAAAAATATTAAAAGGGGGACATCTAGTAACATTTATGTGCTATTTGTTATTTCTAGTAACATTATTTTATTATTTGTAATGTTTGTAACATTTATGTATTATTTGTTAAACAAGTATTATTTAACATTTATGTATTATTTGTTAACAGCATGTATTATTTAACATTTATGTATTATTTGCTTATACATAAATTAACTTGTATGTATTATTTGTTTATACAGAAATTACCCTGTATGTATAATTTGTTATTAATACATAAATTTTAATAGAAACATTACTTATTTTATAATTTTTATTAATTTTATTTAATTTAAAAAAATATTAATTTATAAGTATTTAATACGAAAATTATTCAACATAAAAATTTATATAATGCATTTTATATAAAATTTATATAAAAAAAAAAATTATGTAATATAAGTTCACTATTTGCAATTATTGTATATTCTAAAGAGATAGACTGTATTACAAGTGGATACATTGGAGGGCGTAGAAACCAACAAACTTGCTTATCACGTCCTGCCAGAAGACACTTGAGGAGCCCAACCTATACACCAAGTGTAGGACTGCTCAAGCATTGCCTTCTCGTATTTTAAACCGTCTTGATTTTATTTTGTAGTCATATTTTTCTGAATCTCTTCTATGCTTGGACTTTTTAGAGGTTTATGGACTTATGGATTTGGTCTAATAGCTATATCCTGTCGGGGATTAGAAACAACAACATATTATTAGCAAATATTTGTATTAGTAATGTAGTTCATTGATTTAATTTTTGAAAATGAAAGGAAAAAAAAATTGTAAAATTGTGTAAATAAAAGAAAAAATATGCTTCTAAAACTAAACAGTAATATTTAAAATTTTTGTAATACTTTTAATTTGAATCATTAACTAGTTATTTAATTAGTAATTAATTAAATTAAGTAATAATTTCATAATAATATTATTATAAAGTTATTGAAAAATGTTATTATAAATTTTTTTTAAAAATATTATAAAAGCAAAAATTAAATACAAGCATTAAATACAAAAAAATATAATACAAGCATTGTTACGAAAATTGATTTGAAAATTAAATCAAGAAAATAAAATAAGTTTATTAAATATATATGTAGTGATTTGTAGCGAGAATTTTAAAAACATTGTAGTGAGATTTGGTTTACACTCTCTTTAAAATTATAATATATAAAAAAAATGCTATTAAAGAACAAAAAATTGTGAAAAGAAAAATACTACCAAAGAAAAAAATGCAATAAAAGGAAAAGTATGAAAAAAATGCTATAAAAAGTAATATATCCTAAATTATGTAAATATTATTAAAGAAAAAAAAATTGTGAAATGAAAAATTTCACAAAAATGAAATAGAAGAAAATCACAAAAATGCTATAAAAAGTAATATATCTTAAATTACAGCCTTAAATTACACACCTTGACTGGTTTGTGAAAGTTAATACAAAATAAAAAAAAAAATTGTGATTGTGAAATTTGTATTGTTTGGAACTTAAAAGAAATTTTGGCAAAAACATGAATTTGACAGTGACTTACAAATTTAAACACAAAAGAGAACTATAAATTTACTTTATGTCACAAAATGGAAAAATCTTTTGCACAAAATGGAAATATTTTACACAAAATGGTAAAATCCAAAAACATAGTATCTGAGATCAAGGAGTGTTCAGTTCTCCAAAAGTATTATTATTTCTAATAACTATACAGACTCGTTCCGTGCTGAAAAAGATTCAATATTGATTATAGTGCATATGGTATTGTATTAATTTTTTTATTATTTGCATTATAACACATTTATTTTTTCAGACCGACATCATTAAAATACAAAAATACTATTTGTCTTAATTAATTACTTTAACTAATAATAAATACGGAAAATATTTTCATTCTAAGAAAATTAAAAATTGAATAAATATCGCATATAAGAACCGGTTAATATGTTATACTATGAAAAATCAATAAGCTATTCATTTTTTAAGAATTAAAAATTACTCATGTTTCCATAGGAATTTTGCGATAAAAAATATTCTTAAAAATATTACACAAATATGCTATAGAATAAATGTTTAATTTTTAAATATTAGCTTGGCAAATGCTGTCTATTTGAAATCAAAGCCATTCATGCATTTTTTGAAAAGTGTATTGATTTATCAGTAAGGAAATTTGATTTTTCATTTGCACGAACTATTTCTTTTGATACTAAATATATCAAATAAATCTGAAACAGCATATGCTGAATTTCGGTTATCTGAAAAACAATCCAGTTATTGTTTGATGTACCAAAAAATGCAAAGCAGCCCGTATTTCTAGATTTCGGCAAACAGAGGAAAATTGCATTCCGTATTTGACTTTCAGATTAAGAGGGTTTTCGTTTTGAACGTAACTCTATTTACAAAACCTGCACGGAACTACATCAAAACCCGGGATATTTGATGTTTAAAGAGGAGACAGGTTTTTTTCTTCTACTTAACACAAAAAGTTGTTGAACTAATATAACTTTTTTTCTTTTTATGAAGTATATTGCCTATTATTATCTCAGTTTATTGAAAGATTTATCTTTATGCAGATTCATAACTTGTGTCTGTTAGAGACACAGGGTTGACATGTTTCAGTAAATATCGTAATATAGAGAGTGTGTTCACACACTTTTGTAACGATTTTGAAAAATAAGTATAAACAAAAATAAGAATTTTATTTTTTTTGATATACTGAATCAGACAGCCGTTTAGTTAAACTATCATATTATATCTTGATTTCTGAGATAAAGGAGATTTTCTTAAATTATATGTTAATATTTTAAAAAGATTTTGGCAAAAATATGAATATGATAGTGATTTACAAATTTAAACACAAAAAAACTAAAAATTGTATGTCATTAGTATACACAAATTCAAAAATCACAGTATCTGAGTTCAATGGGTGATCAGTTCTGGAAAGAGTATTATTATTTCTAATAGCTATACAGACACGACATTGATGTTTCGTGTTCAGAGGAATTCAAGATTCAATGATTTTAAAAGTTAAGGCAAAAAATGTGATTGTAAAATTTGTATTCATTGGCATTGAAAAGAAATTTTTGCAAAAATAGAATCTCACAGTGATTTACAAATTTAAACACAAAAGAGAACTATAAGCTTAAATGTAGTTAAGATACACAAAATGGTAAAATCCAAAAATCATAGTATCTGAGTTATGTGTGATCATTTCTGCAAGGAGTATTATTACTTCTAACAGCTATACAGACATTGATGTTCAGTGTTCAAAAGGATTCAATATTGATTATATGGTGTATATGGTATTGTATTGTATTAATAATTTCATTATAACACATTTATTTTTGTAAACTGACATTATTAAAATACAAATATTACTTTTTGCTTTAATTAATTACTTTAACTATTACCATTACTTTAATTAATAAGAAGTACTGAACATTTTTTTTGTTCAAAGAAAATCAAAAAATTGAATACGTATCAGATATAAGAACTGGTTAATATATTATACAATGAATACTGAAGTTATTCATTTTTTAAGATTTAAGAAAATTACTGATATTTCTAAAGAAACTTTGCGAAATTTTTCTTTTTAAAACTCTTCAATTTCTTTTCTCCAACTCAGGCTCCATCACAACAGAAGGTGCCCCCTTTCCTTTCATCCATGAGTAGACTACTCATAGATGTCCGTCCAGAGCTGCCAGACACTGAGGATTATGAGGATTAGACACACACACTAACATTATTATAACATATCGATATTGTTAGGAAATATTTATTTTGGAAACAGATTTTATCAATTAAAAATTTGAAAATTAATGTAGTGAGATTTGGGTACACGCTTTGTAAAACCCCAATGGCAAAAAAAAAAAAAAAAAAAAATGCTATCAATAAGAATATATATATACTTCAAAAACTTTAATCTATCTTAAAATTTACGTCCTTAAAACACTCTTCATTGGTTTATAAGACAGTAAGGCAAAAATTCTGTTAGTGAAATTTATATTTATTGGAATTTAATCAAGTCTGGTAAAAATGTGAATCAAAAAGTGTATCACAAATAACATACAAGAAAAAGAGAACTATAAGCATTTCTTTGGCTTTAAAAATACACAAAATGGAAAAATCTAAAAATCAAAGATCTGAGTTCATTGTGTGATCAGTTCTGTATGGCATTCTATCACATCCATCAACTATAAATGCCTGACAGTTGTGATCTATGCTCAAGATGATAGATTACTTGCTTCGTTGACGAAAATCCCCATTGCTGTGGAAAGGAAGTTCGATAAAATGGATTGGAGTGGGTTATGAAACAATACATTTCTTTAGAAATTCCCAAAAGTTCTCAGTCTGGATTCACTTCCAGAGTACGTGCTTGTCAATACCTAATGATGGTAAATCTCCATCAATCGAATTCTGTAGGGTATGATGCTAGCATCCTGCAGAAATAAGAAGTCACCTAATGATACCACTCGCTTAAGGGTGAACAATTGGATCAAAAATGCTTTCTTCATATAACTGAGTAGAAATTGTGCCTCTTAAGACGCCATACAGGTCACTGTGCCGATACTGAAAGAAATATATATGGGCACATATACAACTGAATCATCAAATCCCTGATATAACTGGGATAATAGCAGGTTCCTGGTTCCACTAAACCAGTAATCTTTTTTGAGTTACTTTGCAATAAAATCGGCCATCCTAAAAAAAAAAAAAAAAAAAAGAGTACATACCATCTGCTATAAAGGAGTAAATACTTTACTCCCATTGCCATGACTGACTTTAACTCCCATTGCCATGTGTGTGAAGGATTAAACCTTTCATTTCAGTGGCGTGAGATAAGGAATATACTCAAGGCTGACGTCTTAGTACATACAAACTTCATTCTGTTCGCAAACATAGACTTCTGTGCGCAGTTTATCTGGATATCAGCCTTCCAGTGACTATTACTTGGAGCTTTTTTGTGGTGATGTAGCTGTTCGGTGCCTTCTTTCAGTTAGCTGCTAATAGTTGTAACCTACAGTGTTTTTAGCTTTAGATCGTCATTAGTAGAAGAAGCTAATCTTCTTGAAGCTTATTTTTTTCTTAGATATACATTTCTCTCTGTATGAATTATTTAAGGACTAACATTCAACCAACATGTTAATAAGATTGATTCTGGCACATCTTATTCACCCAATTTATCACCACCATAATTCTTAAGATAAATGATGCCGAATATCTGATCTAAAACATGACTGTTCTAAAATTTCTTCACACCACTTTTACTTGTAGAAACAGAAAACGCTTATAAAGACTGCTTTTTTTTGGCCAAGTATGCAACGACGTTAAGCTATATCAGCCCCGCTAATTTGCATGTCATATTCTGACACAGTATTAGCTAGTTAAGTATAATGTGCAATTTTTATGAGTATTTATTTATTTTTTCCGTGCAATTACAATTCTCTTGTATTTCTTTTAATTTTATTAAAGGTGTGTTCTAGATATTATAGAATTTATTAATATAATATTAAACTAGTCATAATATTTCTTTTTTAAAATTTAACAGCTAGGAAGCTATTTTAATTAATCATTTCACTACATTTAAAAAAAATTAAATTAAAGATGTTAATACATTTCTTTTTTTTATTAATTCAAAAAGTTGTTTTAAGCAATGTATCGTAATTTTAATTTTTCAAAACATTTATTTCATAATTTTAATTTTTATCGCTTTTAGTGTTTACGTTAGCGCTTTCTAAAAATTACGTAAATTCCCCCTGCAACTTAAAAATTAATATAAATAACTTTTTTTGAATTTTTTATAATTAACTATTTACAAATAAATTTACTAAGGTTAGATAAAAGTAACTAATTAAAAATGATGATAAAACATATCCATGCCTTTTTAAAGTTTCTATAGATAATGAATTTCTAGTTGCATTTATTTTATAATGTCAGAAAATTGAAATATAACTATGATTTTATGGTAACAATTACAAATTGAAATATATTAAAATTAAGAGCAATTGCATTTAATTTAATAACAAACGTTCATTAATTATTATATAAAATGTTTTATTTAAATATTTACGTGCAGCATATTTAACATTTTAATATTTAAGTGATTACTAAATTCTAAATAAAAATATATACTTCCTTTAATAAAAATATAAACTTTTGTAAACAATTTTAAAATAATAAGAATTTTAGAAAACATATTTTGTAAAACCACTTCTTTATTTTTAAAGTTTGAAGAATTCTATTGTATTTTAAATAAAACAGTACAATAAAATTTAAATAAATTATACGTATTTTTCATCTCAAATTTAAATAACCCAATATAAATAAAGATGTGAAATATTTTATTCTTCAATATTTTAGGATGCATATATTTTAAAATAATGCATTCAATATTTATATGGCAATATAAAAGGACATATAAATTTTCTGTTGTATGATAGGAAAATTTTATAGCTTTTGATAACTTCATAACTTATATACTTCGTAACTTTTAACTTATATACTTCAGGTAGTGTCTCACAAAAGTTCTTCCATTTCAGCATGAAATAACTTATTACAGATATTAAAATGCGGTTTAAGAGTAATATTTATTTACTGAAAAATATATTTTTATTAATTAATAAATTAATTTTAATAATAATATGAATTATATATTTGAAAATTTTCAAATTTTACTAAGCAGTTTGAAAAAAGGGACTTAAATAAAGTAAATGAGAATATGAAGAAGATCTTTAGAAGAGTAATAATAAAAACTGGAATATGTATCCTTTCTAGAATATTTAATAATACCTTGTAAAAATACAGGGATGTGTCTGTACCTTTGCAATTTTCTGGGAAGGATTGGGTATACCTAGATGAATTGAAATCACGAAGAAATGCTTTCTTCATGCTGTAAATCGCTTTCTGAGCTTTTTGAAGAATCTCTTTATTTTATATACTGAAGCAGCGTTAGTAAGACGGTTGATCCTACGAACGCAGAACTAGAGAATATGCATCTTATGGGGTAGCTGATTGCCATACAATACTTATATGAGCAAAGGTATCCCCCCCATAGCCTTTTTGGGCGTCTGCATCAATGTGAGAGGGGTTATTTGAGAGGATTATTTGCAGACAGGCGTCATGAGTAGGATATAATGGAGATAGAAGAATCTGGTATAGGGGAATTTCAGTTGAATTACTCGAACTATAACACATTATGCCAGAATGTCCAGCATCAGCGTCTGGAGTATTCTATGTGAAAACGACATGCATCCACTGGTCACATTTCTTATTATTGACTGTGCCACTCACTTTCTTTTAGATGTACATTGATTAATAAAGTACTTGTCAAGAAAATGAACAATTAAAAATTCCAAGATATGATTACCACTAAAATACAAATTGAATTACCTGAGATCATTCTATCAGTACTAAAGAAATATTTCATTCTCCGTACCCATGTCATACTTTATTTCTTATAGGTTTATCATAACTTTTTATTCCCATTGTATTGTATATTTTTCATTACACTTATGCCTATATTAGTTATATAGTACCTTGGAGTATTTTTATTTTCTGTATTATAATTTATTGTATTCATGCAATTCTGTAATTGTACTTTATTATTATTTTTCCACCCTCACCTTTTTAATTGGTAAATAGCTACATAGCCCTAGGTACAGGGGTAAAGTAAAAGTAAGACATACTGTTCTTATACAAGCTGCAAATAAAAAAATAATACAGCTTTTTTTCCCAGTAAATATATGCTATCCATAAAGAAGAAACATTCGTTATTCAAAGAGAAGCATCTAAATTTGCATTGATATCCGAAGAAAAGATGCCATTCATCGTTACCATGCCGTATATCACAATAAGAGATCCGCGGAGAGAAAGATATCTTTCATTTATGTTTTCCAGATACTAAGAAGTTGGTAAGTATGGGTATCAAAGCATTTCGGCATTATTATGACAGGCAGTTTTACTACTGTTCCGTAGATGCGTCTTTATTCTGCTCGGTTGTCCATGAAGCCGAAGAAAGATGTATCCTGTGATTTGTTTATGTTTTGCCTGATATTTATCGAAGCTTTCCGCTTGACATTTAGTGCTTTGTGCTTTTTGTATTATATGAATGAACAAACGAGTTGTTCTATGTTAATAAAACTTACCTTATATTACTCAATTTGTAACTAGACTATTTTATACATATTTAGTGCATATAGAATTATGTTTACTAAAAAATGATTTAAAATAAGACTAATGGCTATGGTAACCAATACTTTCCATTTTTGATTTTCTTTTTTTTTCAGGTAAGGTTTTGAAATATATCCTTTCTGTAGAGGATATATTTCATTCCTTATGAGATCCTTTATTCATATTTCACTATACTTTTTCAGATTCTTTATTCATATTTTAAAAAGCTCTCTATATAATATGGAATACAGTTCTAGGAAAAGATGAATTTATGTATTCGTTTATATATATAATAAGTCAAATATTTAATTATAAATTTTTCAGACGTGTTTATTAAAGTATATCATCACTCTAAATAATTAAAAATCTTTTGAAATTAATAATTAAAAACAATAATTTTTGCTTTTGGTTTCAGGATAGATGCACCCATAGCAGATATCTGTTGGAAGAGTACTAACTATTTTTCATTATTAGATGCCTTATTGAAAGTAAAAAAAGGCTCTTATTAATTTTTTACCACAAAAAAATTCAGAATATTTCACGCTAAAAAGAGATCTCATTAGAAGTGATCTAATATGAAATATACCGATTCCAAGAATTCCACTAATACTATCGAGAATGAACATTACACTAATTCTGTAATATTTATATCTTAAAAAAATATCTTTAAATATTTATTTGACTCGTATAATTTAACGGAATAAACAATTTTCATTTGTTCCACAAATAAATCCTCATGTAGCATTTTTTTTTTCACATGAGTTGTAGCATTTCGTTTACAGGAGAGAAGAATGTGATTCATTAACAAAGTACATAATAACAACCTGTTACTCAAATTTGACAGCAGATAAACAATGTTGTGGACAGTTATACTACATGTAATTAGTATTTTCTATTAATGAGAACAACCTGTCACTTAAATCTGATATCATCTATTCAGTGTCATGGATAATGAGACCTTATGAAATTAGCGATTGTTTATCCTACCTTCTCAGGTCGAAACAATTACAGATTGAATTGGAAGTCATGAGTCGCTGCATCGTGATTGGTGATAGATCACGGTCTGACGAAGTGTCCACTCCAATGAGAAGTAAGGAAAGCTGACCCTCCACTTGACGGATTTTCGTAAAGGGCGGATTTTGGAGAAGAAGAGAAAGAGAGTTCTGCTATGAATCGTCAAGAAGTATTGTTATTCTCTGAAGAGACTGAACATGGCTCATTTTATGCCTGTTTTCAAACAGTTTTTACCTGTTTCCCTTGTTTGCAATTCTGTGGATTCGTGTATCACACCGTGAAATAATTAAGGTCTGTCGCAGAACAGGCCATAAGATTCGTCGTATACTCGAGAACTCTGAAAATCTCTGTACTTGGAGTGAACCACACATGCGCCTCAAATTAAATTTTTTTTTTATTTTTCAATATTAATTAGTAAGCAATATATATATATATATATATATATATATATAATATATATATATATATATATAATGAGTGTAAGTAAAAATTAAATATAATGGTTTCCATGTTTCCATGAATCTGAAAGAGCTCTCTTATTTGCATATCAAAAATGTTACCCTCAAAATATTGTGTCATTGTTTCCCTGACTAATTAAGAAATTCTGCAGGTGAAACATAAGGCAGAAAGAAAAAAAAAATGGAATTTAATTTCTTGTGGAAAGTATAATAAAAGCCACAGATAATGGACTAATAAATTAAAGTACACAAGAAAATATTCTGATCATAAAATACATGAGTGAATGATATTGATTAATCAAGACTTTAACTTTGCTACATTAAATCAAACTACGAAAATAATTTAAATTAATTTTTCAAAGACTTCAAAATTCATAAATATTATTAATAAAAGCCATTTTTATGAAATAAATGAAAATTGTACATCTATTATCCCTAGTTATGTAAAAATGATCTATTGTATTCCTTGCTTTAATTATAAGATAATTTAGGTCGCGACATTTAAAGGGTAAGTTGTTAAATTGAATGCAACATCTAGTGAAAGATCAATATCTGATATTCAAAACCGAACAGCGTGTTTAATTGATAGGGGGAGGATAATTATGCGAGTTTCAGAAGTTAACCGCGCCATGAACGCTGTGTAAGGCTTTGAAGGCTGGTTTTGGAATTGCTCTGAATCAAAGCTCAAACAACTTACTATTCTCCCAACAAATTCAACAAAGTCCGTTTCCATTGATTTTGGTGGCTAAACGTAGATAAACGGTTAAGGATCGTGATGAAAAATGGTTTTCATCGCTCTATCTTTCCATGGATGAAGCAGTATTTGATAGAGATATCTGAGAACTATTTGAAACATTACAAAATAATGCTGAACATTTAGAAGACATAGAAATAAAATGTCTTTACTAAGTTACAATATGGCCTAAGAAGTTAATAAGTTTTGGTAAGAAAGTTCTTGGTACATCCCAGTAATACTTGATGTTATGCCATGTATTGACAAACATCTGAGGATTTTTTTGAAATATTAACCTCTGTTATTATTCTTTTATCGCAATAATTTATCCATCCACTACAAGAATCTAAAAACCTTATCCGTAATGTGTAGAAAGAAAACTTTTCTCACTCATTATTTACTTATGTAATTTTATATTGTAACAATATTTATCGAACACTTTACATAAGTAAAATTCAACAGCACTTTTAAGTATTGCCGAACTCATGTCTCAATGATAACATGCATAGCTATCATATAAGAGGCTAGAGTTCAAATCACACAATTACTGTGCTTTCTAGCAAGAGCTTTCAGAAATAAGAAGACCCTTTGGTGACTGTGGCGACACCATAAACTGGCTTTGCCACTCATACAAAAGTTTATGATGCCCTCATTGGTTCCTGCGAAATTAACGGTGGAAAGCCTCTTGCGATTGAACTACGAAGGATAAATGTTGAATATGCATGCAGCTATAAACTCAGTATTTGAGTGGCGACGACAGTTTGCTGGATTACTTAGACAGTTAGTTTGCCTTTATAAAAAAGGCAGATATCCAGTGATATATCTTGTTGCAATTAAGCAGAATTTAACATCATCCTTCAAAATTATAAAGGAAACGAATAACCAAGATTATGCAGACATAGTGGGTATTTCTTTGTGGAAAGAACTATGGAATAATGTACAAATAATAAGAATTTAAGAACATTATGGAATAAA
This sequence comes from Caerostris extrusa, assembly GCA_021605095.1. Lineage (NCBI taxonomy): Eukaryota > Metazoa > Arthropoda > Arachnida > Araneae > Araneidae > Caerostris > Caerostris extrusa. The sequence goes on from BPLR01016905.1 coordinate 56,004, forward strand.
TGATAAATTCTCCCAATAATGGAAAGACATCAGAATTCAAACTAAATTTTTAAATGTTTTTAATGCATATAAATTTGATATTGTCAAGTTTTATTCGTCTGTCTGGGCCTTGACTCTACATTATAAATAGATGATGAATCTTTTTAGTTTATGTTCTTTAATTTTTATTAACTTGTGTAATTTTTAAATGTTCTTAATGCTTTGATATTGTCAAGTTTTAATTCTAATGATTGTATTTATATGTTCTTAATATTTTGGTAGTGTGTAATTCGGAATCCATTGTTGTATTATTCTTTGGTTAAGTGACCTGATGTAAATGGATTGTGTTTCAATTTTGCCAAATGAAAAACAACAACAACACAGTTTGTTTCACATTGAAGTTAATGAAAAACGCCCATTTGATAGAGATTTAAGAACAATCTGTGCAAATTTGTTTGTTTTCTTCTACATGTCACACAAATGCGGAAATAGTTACTTTTGAAAGTTTTCCTAGATTCCACCATCAATGCAATGTTCATGGCGTACTTAAGGGGAACATGTACCCTTAAGAGAAATATCATTTTGGAGGATTTATTTAGCTTGTTGTTTCTCAATATTATGCTGTCATAACAATAAGATATTTTAAATTATTTTTTTTGAACTTCAATTAACTAAAATTACAATGATGTGATGAAGGTAAAAAATATATGTTTCATTCGATTTACTTTTGAATGTAAATTAATCTCTAAACTTTTATAGTTTCAAAAAAATAATTTATTACTCATGTCAACATTAAACAAAAACTAATCTGATCAAATGTTGATTTGAAACAATAATTATTCTATAAAATATAAAATAAAAATAAAAAATAAAAATTATTGACAAAAATTATAAAAATTTTTATATGTGTAAAAATCAATTTTATCCCTTCTGAAAACAGAAAATGGATAAACCTAATGTGTGAAAACAGTTTTTCAAAATTTAAACCCATTTTTTTTGTTACGAATATATCTTTTTCCGCAGAAATCTAAAATATTTTTTTCCTCCTTTTGAAAGAATTTTAAGCATTAAAATGTCATGGTACCTGAGTTTTATGTTTAGACAGCAGTTAAATATTTAATTCAAGATCAGTGTCATAAAAAGAAGCTATTTCTTAATGCGCGAAAGCCCATTAAATTTTTTTCAATAATACATTTTTCCGAAAGACATTCTACCGCTTTTCGCCTGTATTAATATTAATAAATATTCTGGGTAAATGTTGCTTGAAAATGTAAGTTTATTTTTATTCATTTTTTATGAATAATCATCTCGAATCCTGTTTTTTGACAGATTAAATTTTGCAACATTATTTATTTTATGTTAAGACTTTTGATATTCATCATTTAAAAATTATACAAAACTTACGTTGGGGATTCACTTGAATCACATGAAATTCATCTGTAAATGGTGATTCATTTGAGCCATATATTCATTCATCTGTAAATGGTGATTCATTTGAGCCATATATTCATTCATCTGAATCACACATATTAAATCAGACATATTAAAACAAATCAGACGTTTGAATCACAGATATTAAATACTTATTAAATCATATAATTTATTTAAATCACGCTTCATTTGAATCACAGGGAAATTCCTTTCAATCAAACATTCATTCATTTGAATCACATGAAATTCATTTGAATCCCATGAATTCATTTTCCCTTTCAATCACACATTCATTTCTTTGAATCACTTCCTTCGTATTCACAACATCGTTTTAAACGATCACAAAAATATACAATAACATTTTTAGAATTATATAGTTAATTTTAAATTATAATTTCAACACAAGAATTGTCAAAAAAAAACTTCATTTTCTTGTAAACACAGCTAGATATAACAAGCCCACAAAAATTTTTTATGTCCAATAGACCATTTTGGCCTATTGGACATAAAGCATGTAAGATATTTATAAAGCTTATGTAATAATAATGGCAATTTCTACACACCCAAAAGTTTTTAATGATTTTAGTAAGTCCTTATTTCATCAAAATGTTTTTAGGTAACATTTATTTATCCTCTCACAATCAAAAATTAAGATAAAAATGATATTGAACATACTTTATAGAAAAAATTACAGAATTGTGGCAAGACATGATCAACTAATGTTTAAAGAAAATGGTGAAAGTTTCCAACATTTGGTTTGATGAAACAATTTTGAAAAATTAACAGTATAATTTTATTGAATGCTATGTTGTTTCTAAATGTAGGCACTCTCTTCATCATGTCTTTGATTGCCCAGCTGTTGCTGCCGCCATTCATTGTCGGACCATCCATTGGAAGAGGATTTATATTCCGAGGTGGCAATCAACATAGCGAGCATTATTCTGGAGTGACACGATATTTGATTTTTTTGTACTCTTCAACAGGATACGACAGCAACAACACAACAAATGCGGTAGTTTTGAATGTGACGACTGAAAAAAGCATAAAAATGTAGCAATTGCAATGAATTTCACATTGCACCAAGGGAAGAACACTACACTGCATCCACATGGTTTTAGAAAATTTAGGACGAAGAAAATTCAGGGGCGGGGGCAGATGATGGAATATGTGCAATATCCTCCCATCATTTTTGGGACCAACTAGAATGATTGTCATACCATGGATTTATCGCCCCCATTCCTTACATGGGCCACGAGAGATTCAGTTCGCCATTGCTTGTCAAGTTCCAAATGCAATTTTGAAATTGCAAGCGAGCGCACAGAATCCATTAGGCAAACTAGCCCTTAGAAAGGGTTTATTAAAATAATTACAGTTAAATATTATAATGGTGGTTTAAATCGGTTAAGTTGCATTTCTTATTGTTTTTTTCTTGAAAACACCACTATTTAAAATAAAATAGCTACTGGGAATTAGAATAATAATTCCTTTTCGCAAGCAAATATATTTCATTTTTCCTCCGTACATATTGGAATAAATTCCATTCGTATTCCAGCGAAGATATAAGAGCAATACCACGAATATTTAGCATTAAAATTCCGTTTCAACATTCAGATGGGAATCATTCGTTTCAAATCAATTGAAGCGGAAGAAGAAAATATTTGAATAAATAATCTTATAGAAAGTCTGTATCAAATAACTGAATGGGGGAAAAATGGGGCAATAGAGTTGCGTTTGCGGCATTGAATGAATAATGATGGTTTCGTTAAAAATAAAAGCATGAATCTGTTATTTGTGACGCTGAATATGATAAAAAATATAATTGAAAATTAAAAAAATGCGTGTATGATAGATGTGCACATACATTTTTACATTATATAAAATATTTGTATATGAAAACGTAAATAAAGACTAATGCAGACATATAACACGTGTGCCATAAATATGACAACTGTTTTTCATTTTTATGAAATTATTTAACGGACGAGTTAAATAGCAGAGAAAAAAATATATACATAATATTAAAAAATAATATTTATAATATGTAAAAATAATTTTGTAACTATAATATCTCGAATATTTATCATTAATTCTATTCAATATCCTTACAAATATGAATTAATTTCAACAAAATTCGGAAAACCTCATTACAGTTTATATTAATTTTAAAAGAATTTTTTGTTCATGAGTTAAAAATGTGTCGCCACTTTCATAATAATAATGGGTATCGTTCGGAAAAAATGCTGTTAAAACAAAGTTTATTGAAATTTAAATAATGTATTAAAAGTAAATTAAACTATATGTTGGAATGCATATACCAACCTCCGATTCTTATTAGTATAACTAATGTTTTGAACATTATTAAATTGCTTCATTCATTTAACGCAATGATTGAGAAATTTAAATGAAGAATAGAAAACGTAGGGATATGTAAATAATTAACATTTCACTCATCGTTAAGTAGATAAAATTAGTGAGATTAAAAATCTGCATCGTAGAAGTTCTTATATGGAAACACATTCTCCCTTTAGTTGGATGGTAAAGGTTGTAGCTTGCACAAAAAAAGAGCGCCCACCAGCATTTGAATTTGACAGCTATAGAATCGTTGCTTTTCGGGACTACATTTTGTTCACAGCATTATTATTTCTTTGGTCAATATTCCATGAGAATGGGGAATCGATGATACAAAGATGGATATAGAGAACGTCGTTTGGTATTTCGACGTCCCTCTGCCACTAACATCCCATGGGGTGAGACTTAATTTCCGCATGGCTTTGAAGGATTATGCTGCCCCACATACCCAATATCAGGAATTTGAATTGTTATTCAGGACAAGTCTCAATACAGACAGGGCTACGGCAGTACAAAGCTAGGACTGACGGCAAAGAATCCATTTATGTTGTTTCTTTTAAACTGCTCATTGTATTCAACGACGATTATTGAAACAGGATTGACGTCACATAGTATTTTAAGATGAAACCTGGTTCAGAATACATCATCGAGATGCTTATATCTGCGTAGTTAGACACAAAATACAACGGTTATTTTCAGTTTGTATTCGTCACGAGCTCAGCATCTGAAAGGAAGGTATGGCACTGGAATGATCGTGGTATTAGATACGAATCCTGTTCTTGATTAATTATTCTTATAGTCTGTAATTTTGGCTATTACATACTATAAGAATAATAAAGATTCAAACAAAGCTATTACATTTGTGAGGTGCTAAGGTTTTTGCTGTGTTATATCTTCTAAGGTCTTCATTACACTCTCTCTATATATATATTAACATGACAACACAGTCACATGTTACACAGTTTATACAGGATGACTGATCTTCCCCATATTGAAAATTTTCAACTAATTCCCTGAATCAATTTAAATAACACAACCCCTGGTTAAATTTTCCATATATTTCCCCAATTGTAAACGTATGGGCAATATTTTCTGAGAAACAAGCGTTTTACCTCTCCCTTTGTGTCTCTAGTGTCGATTTGAATTTGCTATATCCATATCTGCCATCTAAACTAGTAGAACAATTGAATTAAAGCTGTTATTGTCACCAAAGGTGGTTGGAAACACAACTTGCATGCCCTGCAGTTCAATGTTACACGAAAAATCGATTATGGTTAATTCCAATCATTCTATGTGTATTCAATAAATATGATTCAGTTATTTTGTTTTCTTCTTGAGGCAGCAATTTTATTAGTGGAAGGAGTAAATTTTAATTATTGATTACACATACTATAGATTAGATAAATTCCTTATTTAACGTAAAACAAGGGAACAAAAGAAACAATGCTTTTTGTGGAAAAAGTTAAAGAATAGGAGAATACAAAATAAAAATTAATTTACATTAGATCTTGACAACCTGTACATTGGTTAAGGCAAAGGTTTAGAAATTAGCTTCAAATAAATCGTTTATTTTCGTCTTGTTTTTATTAGCTATACAAAATATACAAAAATTATATTCTCCACAGGAGTCAGCTGGCCTTCACTAACTAAAAGAAAATTTTCACTATTGTCAAAACAAGAATAACTTTTGTCTCAGCTGGGAATGTCACCATTTGAGCTTGATTGTCCTTCATCGTCGTCTGAGTAAATCGTTGACCTGTTTATTAAATCGAAGTTCAAATCTCGAATCGGAGTCCTTGTTATTACGATGTTCGTATAGAAAACTAGATATTCCTGAAGTCAATATTTGAGGTGGGTAAAGAACTATTATTTTTAATTGGAATCGTTATGTAATTTAAGCGCACATGCATTACTTAGTGCTGCATGCCATTTTCTTGGATGGATTTCTAAGCATGTTCCAAATTAGTCAATCAAATCCTATACGATCCATGCTGATTGTAGATGATTCTGATTTGTCGTCCAATAATGTCCATATGTGCTCGATGGGAGACAAATTGGCCAAAGAAACATGTTTACACTCTGCAGAACATCTTGCAGCAGCAAGTGACGTTGGAATAATGTTTAAAAGTAATATTACAACTGGTTCAATTATCAGCTTGACTTAAATATTTATTGTCAACGTGCATGGAATAATAACAAAGGGCTTCTGCAGTCATGATTTTGCTATTTAAGAAAATTATTCCATAAATAGAGTCATAGGAAATTACTCTAGAGATCGTAGCTCTTGGTACAGTATGTGTATAAGGCAGATTGGCTTACATGCTTACCAGATCACCTTCTAACTAGCATACTCTGGCTCTAATCTGAGAATCCAACATATACCGATTTCATCGTCCAATACGTTCTAGCTTGACATCACTGAAGTCGCAGATGGTAGTGATTTAGAGTTAGTGGCATGAACGCAGCAAGGCGTCTTGGCTTAGATACTATTACTGATAAATTAAGACGATTAAGATATTAAGAGATTAAGATGACTATTACTCTGAAATAATAAATTTTTATCTTGCGTTGTATCATTCTGGTGCCAACATGCATTCTGCGGATTTTATAGCCACACAGGTGGCTAAGGCTGCCATGCCTCTCAGTAGTGGCGCATGTGTCTCGGATCCCCACTCTCGAATTCTTGAGACAGTTCCCCATGACCACTGCTGCTATAAATCATGCACAGTGGATACATCCCTTCCAAGTCTTCCTGTAATATCGCACTAAGAATATCGATTTTTTCCTATTACACAGTCTTGTTGAAACTCGGTAAGCTGCTGATACTTTGTCTCCTTAAGGGCCTTCTTGGCTCAAATATAGCTCACAAAGCCCAATCTGGAAGATAAATAACGCTCATGAACACTGTGCATTTAAAGCAAAAGGGATTTTCATATTCATAAAGCGCTATTAGCATAATTTTTATTCTTATAGGGTAAAATATGAATAGATTTCATTTTTCAGATGTGGAAACCCTCCTCTCAAATTTCGTTTATTTAGCATAACTGTTTCTTAGTGGAATTTTGTTTGCCACTAATACATTTTCTTTCGATTCTGTCCTATGTTAAAAAATTCGAAAAGTATTCAATCGCACTTCCTATATATTTTAATCCTTTGCATCAAGCATTTTATCAAAAAAGAAGACTGCCTCTTAATCATTTAAAACGTCTTGATTACAACAATGTTTTTTATAAATGAAAAATATATTTTCCATAACTCTTTTTGATGTTATACTTTCATCAGTACACAGCCAAGGAAAGTTGTTTTTGTTCAACAACTGCAGAAACTTTAAATCATAACACCTATTATTATGGTTTAGATCAGCTGGGATTCTAAAATTCCTTCATGGTCTACATTCTTTTTACAAAGAGGGGATTTTGAATATTTCACCCAATTGTAAGAAAGGTCAAGAAGTTTGAAAATTCCGAGTAATATAACAATATTGACTATTGATTTATATTTTCAGTATTGAGTTATTTCCGAATGATTTTATTTTAGTTGTGTTATTTTCAACGTTAAAGGCTAGAAACTATTTAAAATAATATTGTTAATTTTGGATTTTTTTAACATAACAAATATAAAAAATTATTTTAGATCAATGGAAAATGTTACATGAAGGAAATGCATCCACTGAACGCATATGCAGAAACACGTATCCAAACGGGTTCTACTATAAAAGAAATTCATACATAGATTTTGAAATGTTTAATATTTAATAAATTATTGATAATTAAATTTTTTTGTGGAAAAAAATGAATAATAGAAACGAGAATTAATATCAAAATGAAAGAATGGTGAGAATTTTAGTCACAATATAACTTATATCATGCATTGACTTATTTGAGTTAGTGTATTTAAGGACAATTAAAAAACTTTTTTTCTTTGGCTGGTTTTTGGTTAGAGTCATCGGCAATGATATGGATGTTTGTAGTGGTTCGAATACCTTTAAACATTTGTAATGCTTAATATTTCGTATTTGCATAACTAAATTTTTTTATAGAAAAATAAATCCAAATTTTTAAAATGAGAACTAATAACAAAATATAACAAAAGTAAGAATATTAGTCACATATATTACTTTTATCATGCATTAACTTATTTAAATGTATTTAAGGACAGTGAAGAAAACTTCTTTTCTGGGCGAATCTGTTCAACGGATTTTAAGTTCGAGACCCTGGTAGCACTAAATGTTTGTAGTGATTTCGAAATTTTTTTTAAATTTTAGGTATCGGCCTAATATGAGCATTGAGAGTATTAGAAATAACCCTACCGTAAAAGATAATATCTCCTTGTTTTCGAAATCTGCCAGTAGGCAGATAATCTTGACCCACCATGGGGCAGTTGAACTAATGAAGAAGAAGAAAAGGAAAATTTTTAGATTTGAACCAATAATGGCAAACACAGATGTAGAAAGAGCTGAATAATAATTTTAAATTGAATGAATTCAATATGCAATCATCAATAAATACGTATATTTGAATTTACTGATGCAAGTCACAAAAATATCCAGCGAATGCAGTGCTCATTCGGATGGAAATAATTACTGTAACCCTACACTCAAAGACAAACGTTTTCGTTCCCCTGATAAATGACCGCCTCTATCAGCAGTTAAAAGTGGATCTTTGATTATCCATCAGCAATCAGCGATGGAAGAATGCAAAGGGAAGCAGCTAAAAAAACGTTTTCAAACAGAGAGGGGCTGATTAATTGTCCCTCTCACGTGCAGGTTAATCGCGCAATCAAATTATTGAAGTCTGCACTCTGAAGTCTTGTTGGAAAAATGCTTGAAGAATGGCGAATTTTTACCCTTCATTTCTTTTTTCTTAAAAATAAGTAGATGCAATCAAATTTGCGTATAAAATTAATAAATAATCATGGTTGCAATTTGAGTCGAGTATATATTGGTAAACATTAATAATAATCTTCCAGCCATGGTAACACATCACACAATGATGTACGCGTATTTATTGAATGGAAACAATGTTTCTTAATATATTAGAAATTTTAGAAATATCCGCATTATTTTGAGAATGATAAATCCACCCCTCTAAATGACTTCCATAAAACACATTCCATCCATCCTTCCTTCCATGATTCCAACCAAATGGACGTTTTTTATTTGCATTATTATTCTTCATAGCATGTGCCAGTCATAAGAATCCTTGGGTTCCATGAGATTCCTTCCAGTGTTCCGGAATCCTTCCCCTTAAAACATCCAACCATCCTTCCGGTCTTTCATCCATCTAACCATCCTTCCTTTTCGCATCCTCCTTTCATCTTCCATCCATCCTTCCTTAGGCTAAATAGACCGATTTACAATTCTAACGTCCTTCCATCCACCAACAAACATCCATGCTACCACCAGGATTCGAACCTGAAGCCTTCGGTTCCTTCCTTTCTTCCGCCATCCAGTAGTCCATCAGGCCGTTGAGGAGTTTTGAAGAGTTTTGTAATTAATTGTTTGCATGTGTTAACTGCATTTAGAGAAATACTATAAATTTGAGCATGGAACATTCTTCCAGGCCTATATTAAGAGATGCTCACACGTGCTGTTTTCTTGATAAGATTTATTAAAATGAACAAGTGTTTTTTTTCTGATAATTGGGTTAATTAAAATAGGGCAGAATCAATTATTCAAATCAAGAAAAATTTTTATTATCCATTCAATCTATTTGTTTTGCTAATAATTTAAATTTACTAAAATGTTATTTAAATTTTACTGTATTTTGAAATAATTTATCATCTGACGTTTTTATTTCCTAATTTAACCAGCATATTCATAAGATATTTTTTTATGAGATGAACCATTCTTGTTGAAATAGTAGTTCTAGAATTTGATGCGAAATCTTTCGAGTTAAGTACTTATGATTGCTTGACTAAATCTAGTACAGATTATAAGCGCGTTTAATAGCACATTCGATTATACGTATTTAATAATGATTTATTAAACCATTTCGATGCCAGATCTCAGACGATGACCGATGGTCATCCTTATAATCCGGATTTGATTAACTCAATAGTTCCTCTCCAGAGTTCTAATTCATGATCTTGGTTATAAAACTCAGTGAAATTATGATCGTAATTAATTTTATTTTGTTCTATGAATAATTTTTTTTGAAAATTGTAAAGTTTTTATAAATTTAATAAATGTTTTATCACTGTAATTTTTAAAAAAAAATAGATTGATAAATTTTATGAAATTAAAGCTGGAAAATCTTGGTGGATACCATATTGGTAAGAAATCCGACAATGAATCGAAGGTTCCATTTCTTTGTTTATAGGTACACACTGACACGTTTTTAGGCTGGATTGTTCGTTGGTGAAGAGGAAGGGGGAGAATGCACACCTCCTAGATTAATTTCGCAAACTTTTTAAGGATTTCTTGCAACCTTTATTTTTAAGATTTGCTGACCATTTTACAATTGAATCAAGATAAAGACATCATCATCATTGAGGAAACAGCCATCATCATTGAGGAAAGAAATTCTCACCAAACAATCTGGTAAGTAGAAACAATAGCAAGTAACCCCAAATTTCAACTAAGGGAATCCTTCGTGACCCCTGAAATACCACTAGCTAATAGCTTCACTGTGTCCTAGAGGATTGTGAACCCGTTATTTGAAAATCACTGTTCTAGAGGGTGCTGGCTGCAAAGTATGGATTTATAGTTTGGGTGCTGTGTAGCAGGCCGACCATGGTGCAAATTAGATAACATTGAATCTATTATATTTATGTTGGGGCGAATGAATTTGTTTTTTAATGTCGAATTACAGGTATAAGTGCGTGGAATTAAACGATTAGTTATTTTGAATAAACTAGTACAAGAATATTTTTGCTGATAGAAATATTTTTATATTTCTACTATTATAGTTTAATACGTTATTTTATATTTATTTCTTTTTAGTATTTTGCGAGTTAACTAATGTCTTAAAAATATATTAAAACATTATTAAAATGTGTAATATATATTTTCTAATATATTATTAATATTACTTAAATAAAACTTTTATAAATCGACTGTGGTCTTACTGATAATTATCTGAAATCATCATTTCTCATCTGAAAATCATCCCAAATTTTTTAAATACAAAGTAATATCCTACCCATTTAAAATTGCCAGCGACATTTATTGTTATACAATTAAATGTGTTTTTCTGCGTTTTTGTGCTGTTTTGTGTTGGTAATTGTGCGCGCACTATAGCAGAAAACAGGTTTGAATTTTGTTATTATTTTTTTATATTTTTATTCATAATATAATTTTAGAAAGGCATTTTATTTCACATAACTCAGAAAAAAAATTCACAATAAAAATAGAATGTAGTTAAAAAAGATATTGACGAAATATATGTACATATTGACTTTTATATTTGGTTTGTGGCAATAAAAAATTGTTATATCACTGTATTTGATATGAATAATAATAATAATTTGATATAATTCAAATAGTCTTCTATTGATAACTAACTCAATTGAAAAAAATCATTTTAACCAAATACTACAGAACGAAATCTATAAAAGTTATAAAAATTCATTTTCGTTTTACATTATTTGATTTAGGGCTTTATTTCTTTTTTAAAATTAGTTCTTTTCAGATTCCAAACTTTTAAAATTTTTATCTTGACCAAAATAGCTTTCCTGAGTCAGTGGCACATAAAATTGCTGCTTTTTCAGTCGAAAGGGAAGCAAAACCTAAAATAGAAAGGAATTTCAACTTCATCACCTCCTACTTTTCCCCGTAAAAATAAAAATTATTTTATCTTCGAAGCAATCATTGTTTCTGCAGAAGGCCTAGAGCTCTAATTAGGTTTGCGTCACTGCTTCCCCTAGATTGATCTGGGAATTGTTCCTCGGTATTTATTTTCTTCGATGGTTTGCCAACGCTATTTTTAGGGGTTTCTGAAAAGAAATTTCATGAAGTCGAAGTGAAAAAAGGAAAACCTCAAAAATTTATTCTCTCCATGATCCCATCGAAATCGAAAAGGATTTCTGAGAGAGATCTTTTGGGTTTCTGAAGGTGGCAGAACATTCGAGAAGAAGGTTTTGCAAAGGGGAGAAAAGAGCCTTTTAAAATCCACATGAGATAACGGTTTTTTTTCTATTCGGAAGATGTCGAGCCATTTTCAACTACTTTTTCGGTTGAGAATATGCCACAAAATGTAAAGCCATATTTTAGAAAATTAAGGTTGTGGTATTCAAGTAAAATAAGTATTGTCTCCTTTGCTGCTTGAAAATCGTGAAAATTCCTTTACATCTATAGATAGCGAAGAAGATGAAATAAGTAAGTATAAAATTTCTTATATTAAAAATTGTTCAGATTCGATTGTTGTGGGTTTTGTACCTTAGTATTTTTTTTTTCGATGCCGATATTATTTCTTTATTTTTATTACATGTCCATGAAACAAGAGAAAAATTTCAAAAATATATGCCCTCTGTAAAATCGAAAACGATTTCAAAAACAGATTTTTTTTTGTAACTTAAAATACTAATAGTAGAGTATTAATTAGGAAGTAAATTATTAGAGTTGAGTACTTATTAGTGAAGACAACAAGTTGGCAACTTTTTTTTGCTTTGGACGTTTTTTTCCTTATGCAGCTAGAATACAGAGACAGTTAACTTTATGCCATAAGCAAGGGCTGCAAGCTCATTTAGCGTTATCCAAGGGGCACGTGTAGCTTGAAGGTTTGCTACGGACTCCAGTAACACTACCCCTTCCTCCCACACCGCTCAACGATCATATTAGACAGGAACCTACGTTTTAAAGTGGATTCCAAAACCACTACAAACAACATTTCAATTCATTGCAGAAATCACCTAAAAATCCTGCTATTTCACCTAAAGTAATATCCTACCCATTTAAAATTATCAGCGGCATTTTTTCATGTACACTTAGATACGTTTTTGTGCGTAAGGTAATTGTACTGTTTTTGTGCGAACGCATACACAAAATTGTAAAAAATTGAGTTATTATTTTTCTTATTTAGAATATGTTTTTAGAAAAGCATTTTATTTCATATACTGCAGAAAATATTTCACTATAAAAAGGATTCGAGTATTCTAGAAGAAATAGAATGCAGTTATATTAAAAAAGATATCGTCGAAATGTATGTATATATTGACTTTTATATTTGGTTTGTGGCAATAAAATTGTGAAATCATTATATCACTGTATGTTGATATAAATGCTTTCGTATTCAAATAGTTTTCTATTGATAACTAACTCAACTGAAAAGTCGTTTTAACCAAATAATGCTGAAGAAAATGTATAAAAGTTATAAAAATGCATTTTGTTTTATATTATTTGATTTAGGGCTTTATTTCTTTTTTAAGTTAGTTTTTGGATTCTAAACTTTTAAAATTTTTACCTAGACCAAAATAGCTTTTCTAAGTCAGTGGCACATAAAATTGCTGCTTTTCCAGTCGAAAGCGAAGCAAAACCTAAAATAGAAAGGAAATTTCAACTTCATCACCTCCTACTTTTCCCCGGTAAAAATAAAAATAATTTTATCTTCGAAGCAATCATTGTTTCTGCAGACGGCCTGGAGCTCTATTAGGTTTGCGTCACTGCTTCCCCTAGATTGATCTGGGAATTGTTCCGCGGTATTTATTTTCTTCGATGGTTTGCCAACGCTATTTTTCGGGGTTTCTGAAAAGAAATTTCATGAAGTCGAAGTGAAAAAAAGAAAACCTCAAAAAATTTATTCTCTCCATGATCCCATCGTAATCGAAAAGGATTTCTGAAAGAGATCTTTGGGTTTCTGGAGGTGGCAGAACATTCGAGAAGAAGGTTTTGCAAAGAGAAGAAAAGAACCATTTTAAAATCCACATGAGATAACGGTTTTTTTTATTAGGAAAATGTGCGATTTTCCTCTACTTTTTCAGTTGAGTGTGTGCCACAAAATGTAAAGCTATATCTAGAAAATTAAGATTGTGGTATCGAAGTAAACCGAGTATTTTCTCCTTTGCTGCTTGAAAATTGGGAAAAATTCTTTTACATATATGGGTAGAGTAGCATAAGTATCTATGGGTAGAGAAGGACATAAGTATAAAATTTCTAAAAAAGAAAATTGTTCAGATTCTGTTGTGGGTATCGTATCTTGGAATTAAATTTTTTTTTGATGAATTGTTATTAAATGCATTCCCATAAAACAAGAAAAAAAAAGTTTAACTTCTTTGTAAAATCGTAAACGTTTTCAAGAACATATTTATTTATCTATTATTATTATTTTTTAAAAATATAAATTCTTATATCAGAGTCGAGAGAGCAAGTTGGCAATATTTTTGTTACGGACGAGTGTGTAGACAAAAACAAGGAACTTTCAATTCAGCAACTCTTCTCTTGTTTTGAATCGGAATCACTCAGTGCGAAAGCCCAATGTTTTGAATTTAAGGGGGTAATCCTCACTATTTAAAATGTCCATCTCTTCTTTATTTACTGGAGACCAAACTAAAACTTCTCTACTACGGATCTATTGTGCCCCATCTCCTTTTTTCAATTTATCACCACACGAGTGGTGATGAATCGAATTTCAAACAATACTCCCTAATGTGATGTTTTTATGTTTGTCCATCAGGGTGTCTTTTCTCATCAATTCATTGATTGATTGAATTTCCCTCACTGATAGCGGAATTTCCATAGGCCTGAGAACCAATATCTTCAGAACATGAGGATAGGGATGGTTAGGTACGACTTTTAAGGGCATTTGTCCACCCTTCATATACCTGTCGTATTGTAGTAAACTATGATAATGTAAGATAATCCCTCTCAATGTGAAACTCTTTATTAAAAACATTTTAGTCTACTACTAGTACATATTTAAAAAGCAATTACAGTAATACATACTCATTTGAAATTAATGGTAATTGAATCAGATTCTTACTAGAACTTGTATTCATCAACCTTTGTACACAACTTAATGCACACAAGTTTTGAAATATAAGAAGATTTCATAGTAAAGCCAGATGGCTTACAAGGCTGCGGATTATAATGGGTAAGCCACAGAGAACTTGTACTGCCAAGATATTTGACAATCTTTTTCAGCATCAAGAGTCATGAACGAACAGTACGACCATGGAAGATACCGTGTTATGTCTGCTACAAGACAAGCCAAGTTCAGTAAACGCACCGTGCTGAGATGACTGCTGCCCTGTCTGTTCAATTCTGCTCGAAAAACGACATTCCCTAGTTTTGAGACTGTTAACAATGTTTTCTTTTCTTTATTAATATGTATTCACTTAAGTAGTATCCATTCATTTCTAGCACTTTCTTAGTAGCTACCACAGAAGAAAAGCATTTTCGATCCAGCTTCACTAAGTAATTTCAGAATCTTTAGGTGTACCCTACCACTTCTTAAAATTTGCATGGGAATTTGTAAGAGCCCAGACAGCCTGTAAATGCTAATTTTTTCTTCACGATTCTAGGGAAAACAATGAAAACATCACGAATTAAAGGTAAACAGATTTCTAAAGCTTTTTCATTTCAGTCCGTTATATTTTACTATTAATATTCTATCAAAATATACAATTTAAAAAATTTGTAATATATGCCAGTCTAAAAAATAACTAATTTTAAATATTTTACGATAGAATTATTGGAACTTTTCTGTAGTAAGATTTTATGATGGTTTTGAAAGTTTCTAAAGCATTTGGAAAAAGTAATATTTTAATTTGAATTGCACATTTAAAAAAATAGAATATTTATAAAAATAGATAAGGAACTGAAATATTTTTTGTGAAGTTAAATTTTTTTCGTATTGACCTTTTGAAAACTAAATTTTTATATTTATCTGTTACTACTACACACATTTAATAACAAATTGAAACAGATTATGGAAAAAAAACTCGCAAAGTTTTACAAGAGCTGTTACTTCCACATGGTCATTGTTCAAGAAATTATTAAAACAACAACAAAAAACTGCTAATAGCTTTGTTAACTTAATAAACTTTCCAAGAGTTTCGATGAAGTTCACCATAAAAAAAATACTCAGATTAAATTGAATTTCTAAACTTTTATAATGCAATTTTTCACGAAGAAAAATTATATTTTCTTTGGCATGTATAATGTGCCTCATATATCTCAGTATTGAATGTGCTTTTAATTATGAGGGTGTAATTTTTGGTAACACTTAATTGAAATATTATAATTAAAATATTTATAACAACAATACTTTAAGCACAAAAATAATTAGAATAAATTCAAAACATAAAGAATATCTTATTTTCATTAAGCATAATTATGGCAAAGAAAATTTAAATTATGTGAATAGTTTTATTCGAAAATAAATATTAACATGAATGCATTTGTGATGAGTTTTCTCTGATTAAAATAAATTATATATATATTTTTTTCAAAAACTTAATTCTTAAACATGATAAAAATTTACTTTTTTACATGTAAAAAAATTCATTCTGCTAAAATCTAATTAAATTTCAGGAATAATTATTGAAGTTCAGAATTTGATAAAAAAAGAAAAATAACTAACAGCATAGTAATTTGCTATTTTCATATTCTTAAGACTTTTTTAATTGTAATTCATAAATAATTTATTGCTTAAAAATTTTTATATTATGGTTAACCATCTTAATTTTCGTAGAATTGTTAAAAAAGGATATAAAAATGCTAAGTAAAGCATTAAATCTTCCGAGGTAATAACACACAAATGTTTTTTTTTTAATTTATAAAAAATAATAAGATAGTGAACTAGAGAATGATTTATTATAAATAACAATTTCTGAGTTGCTTTGATCATGAACTAAGAAATAAAATTTATGAGCCAGAAAGATAAATTATATACATTTTCTAGTACGTAGTAATATTATATTTTGTTTGTTGTATTCGAAAAGTACATTATTTTGTATATGTCCTTTTCGAATGCAACAAAAAAATATATTACTAATGTTTTTGTATAGAGTTGTTATATATGTGCAGGAAAACAATCACATTAAGAGAAAAGAAAAATGCATAAAAAGTAACACAATTATTATGTTTTGTATCACTGGATTCAACCATAATCGAAAATAAATATACTAAAAGTACTACTACTATTTTATTATTTATGTTCTTGAATACATTACATGTTATTTATCAATAAATCAACCTTTGATTAAAAAAAGATTTTATTGTAGTAATTTTGGTTTGCTAAAAAAAAAACGATATTATTTATTAAATTAACGTCATTTTAATAGAAAATTAGCATATAATTACAAATTTAGTAATTTTAAATTAGTTAAAAATGAAGAATTTTAGAGAATTTTTTTTTTAAATAAACGTAACTGCATAATAAAATTTTTGTTAATCCTCATTTTTCAACCAATTTGGCTGCTATGAAATAAAATTAATCGCATACACTTAAACTAATCTAGGGTTTTTAATTGTATGAATCCAACTTCCCAACAAATGTTTCCTTGTTATAAATTAATTACTGATTAAATTCCAAATAATTCGCTGTTTGTAAATTTTACAACATTTAAAAATGCCAGTATGATAGAAATAATGACACTATTCAAAGACTACTACATTTCAATTCAAACTGTTAAAATGCCTCTGAAATCAATGTAGTGAATTCGAAATTTAAATCATGTAGTGAATTCAAAATTTCCATCAATGCAGTAAATCATCATATAATCAATGTTAGTAAATTTAGTGAATCAATATAGAATCAATGTGAAACATTGTTGCGAATCAAAATAGAATCAATGTAAACATTGTAGTGAATCAATATAGAATCAATGTGAAAAAACGTAGTGAATCAATATAGAATGATATGAAACATTGTGGTGACACAATATAGAAATCAATGTGAAACTTTGTAGTGAATCAATATAGAATCGATGTAAAACATTGCAGTGGTACAATGTGAATTATTGTAGTGAATCAACATAGAATCGATGTGAAACATTGCAGTGGTACAATGTGAAATTGTTGTAGTGGTCAGAATGAAATTTTGAAATAGTAGGCAGTTTTTTAAATTTCCATCACTAAGTGAAAGATATTTTCATTTTTTCATGCAAAAATTTTTTAACAAATTATGCCATTAAAGAATTTCAGTTGTATTCTTAATTATTTGGTTAACGAGACATAATACGAAGTCCAAAACAATCTGAAATTCAATAGCAGACGAATGGGAGAATTGCGAAAGTGGTATTCAATAAAAATGTCACGCAATGCCTTTTCTATTGTTTCCTGGTAGGTTTATATCCGTATAGTAATTTTAGCTATTTCTCCACCCATTAATTTTACCGATTTGTTGATATTTCCCAGTAGGGTATTCCTTAATCTATGTTTCTACGGTATTTACTGCGCCAAAGGTGAGAAGATTAATTATGCTAGTAATATCTCTTCAATCAATTTGCCATATCTCATCCTCACCTGTACCAATGAGTGTTGACATGCACTATAAAATGAATAACTTTCTGGATTAATTAATTTGAATCAATAATTATTTATTGTTTGAGTTAAATTTGAATGTTATCATTTCATTGCCTTAAGAGTGGGGTCTTTGAGTCCCAAAGAATGGATTTATTTGTATTGCTGATGTATTCCGTATAATTTATTTCATAAAGCTATTGATATATCCTTAAAAACGAATATCTTCCCTAGATAGGTAATTTTTATCCTATTATAATCGATATTTTTGGTTGTTTTTCAAAGTTTTTGCTTCATTGTTTTTAAGAAAGGCTATGAGTATCACAATTAATTTATTTGAATTATATGTATACTTCAGAGTTTGTATAATAACTACACTGGAATGTTCTGCAATGTGAATATCTTTCCCAGTATGATTTTAATCTTATTTCTGAGTAATTTGTTGAATTAATTTAAGGTTCTTTAATATATGATGGGGTTAATGTAC